>JAWKAJ010000386.1:0-15644 GCA_033816785.1 Picus viridis
GATCACACAGCACTTACAGGATGGCCAGGGGCTCAGGCCTAGCCAGCATGGATTTAGGAGGGGCAGGTCCTGCCTGACCAACCTGATCTCCTTCTATGATCAGGTGACCCGCCTGGTGGATGTGGGGAGGCCTGTGGATGTGGTCTACCTGGACCTCAGCAGGGCCTTTGACACAGTCCCCCACAGCAAACTGCTGGCCAAGCTGGCAGCCCATGGCTTGGACAGGAACACACTGCGTTGGGTTAGGAACTGTCTGGAGGGCCGAGCCCAGAGAGTGGTGGTGAATGGTGCCACATCCAGCTGGCGGCCTGTCACTAGTGGTGTGCCCCAAGGATCAGTGCTGGGCCCCATGCTTTTCAACATCTTTATTGATGATCTGGGCGAGGGCATTGAGTCCATCATCAGTAAATTTGCGGATGACACCAAGCTGGGGGCAGGAGTTGATCTGCTGGAGGGCAGAGAGGCTTTGCAGAGGGACCTCGACAGGCTGGACAGATGGGCAGAGTCCAATGGCATGAGATTTAACACATCCAAGTGCCGGGTTCTGCACATTGGCCACAACAACCCCAGGCAGCGCTACAGGCTGGGGTCAGAGTGGCTGGAGAGCGGCCAGGCAGAGAGGGACCTGGGGGTGCTGGTTGATGGGAGGCTGAACATGAGCCAGCAGTGTGCCCAGGCAGCCAAGAGGGCCAACTGCGTCCTGGCCTGCATTAGGAATAGTATGGCCAGCAGGAGCAGGGAGGTCATTCTGCCCCTGTACTCTGCTTTAGTTAGGCCACACCTTGAGTACTGTGTCCAGTTCTGGGCCCCTCAGTTTAAGAAGGACATTGAGACACTTGAACGTGTCCAGAGAAGGGCAACAAGGCTGGTGAGAGGCCTTGAGCACAAGCCCTATGAGGAGAGGGTGAGGGAGCTGGGATAGTTTAGTCTGGAGAAGAGGAGGTTCAGGGGCGACCTCATTGCTCTCTACAAGTACCTGATGGGTGGTTGTAGCCAGGAGGGGGTTGGCCTCTTCTCCCTAGCAACCATCACCAGAACAAGGGGACACAGTCTCAAGCTGCACCAGGGGAAGTTTAGGCTTGAGGTGAGGAGAAAGTTCTTCACCGAGAGAGTGATTCGTCATTGGAATGGGCTGCCCGGGGAGGTGGTTGAGTCTCCGTCCCTGGAGGCGTTCAGGAGGGGACTGGATGTGGCACTTGGTGCCATGGTCTGGTTGTGAGGTTGTGGTTACAGGTTGGACTCGATGATCTTCAAGGTCTCTTCCAACCTTGGTAATTCTATTCTATTCTATTCTATTCTATTCTATTCTATTCTATTCTATTCTATTCTATTCGGGCAGCTGGCTTGTGGCAGGACATTGCTGATCGAATTGAGAGAATTCCAGTGAAGGTGAGACACATTGATGCTCACATTCCTAAGAGCAAAGCTACTGAGGAACAGCAACACAACCATCAGGCAGATTTAGCTGCAAGAGTTTCTCAAGTAGACATGGACTCTGATCTTGATCTCAACTGGAAACACCGAGGCGAGATATTCTTAGCTCGGTGGGCTCACGATTCATCAGGACATCAAGGCAGAGATGCAACCTACCAGTGGGCTCGTGACAGATCCATAGACATTTCCATGGATGCTATCACACAAGTCATCCATGACTGTGACATTTGTGCTGCTATTAAGTGGGCAAAGCCAATTAAGCCCTTATGGTATGGTGACAGATGGTCCAAGTACAAGTATGGTGACGCTTGGCAGATTGACTACATCACTCTACCACGTTCTCGTTCTGGTAAGCAATATGTGCTTACTATGGTAAAGGCAACCACTGGATGGTTGGAAACTTACCCAGTTCCACATGCAACACCATTCTCGGTCTGGAGAGACAGATCCTGTGAAGACACTCCAGAGAGTATTGAGTCAGACAACAGAACTCACTTCAAAAACAATCTTGTAAAGAACTGGGCCAAAGAGCACGGCTTTGAGTGGATATTCCACAACCCCTACTATGCACCAGCTGCAGGGATGATTGAATGCTACAACAGTTTGCTGAAGACCACTCTTCAAGCCAGGAGGGTGGATCTTTGAAAAACTGGGAAAAACATTTCGCACAAGCAACCAGGCTGGTAAATAGTAGAGGTTCAGTGAACCGAGCTGGACCTGCACACTCTGATATGCTACAGAAAGTAGAAGGTGATAGTGCTCCTGTTGTTAGAGAAAACAATACAATACAATACAATACAATACAATACAATACAATACAATACACACCAGGTTGGAAGAGATCTTCAAGATCATACCGTCCACCCTATCAACCAATCCAACCCACCTAAACAACTAAACCGTGGCACCAAGCACCCCATCAAGTCTCTGCAATGGTGGTGACTCCACTACCTCCACGGGCAGTCCATTCCAATGGGCAATCACTCTCTCTGTATAGAACTTCTTCCTAACATCCAGTCTAAACCTCCCCTGGTGCAGCTTGAGACTGTGTCCCCTTGTTCTGGTACTGGCTGCCTGGGATATGAGACCAACTTCTGCCTGTCCACAACCTCCCTTCAGGTAGTTGTAGAGAGCAATAAGGTCACCCCTCAGTCTCCTCTTCTCCCCACTAAGCAACACCAGCTCCCTCAGTCTCTCC
Source organism: Picus viridis (assembly GCA_033816785.1). Lineage (NCBI taxonomy): Eukaryota > Metazoa > Chordata > Aves > Piciformes > Picidae > Picus > Picus viridis. The sequence continues at coordinate 2,633 of JAWKAJ010000386.1, forward strand.
TCATAGGGCTTGTGTTCCAAACCCCTCACCAGCTTTGTTGCCCTCCTCTGGACACATTCCAGCAAGTCAACATCCTTCCTAAACTGAGGGGCCCAGAACTGGACACAGGACTTCGAGGTGTGGCCTAACCAGTGCAGAGTACAGGGCCACAATGACCTCCCTGCTCCTGCTGGCCACACTGTTCCTGATGCAGGCCAGCATGCCATTGGCCCTCTTGGCTGCCTGGGCACACTGCAGGCTCATGTTCAGCCTCCCATGAACCAGCACCCCAAGGTCCCTCTCTGCCTGGCCACTCTCCAGCCACTCTGACCCCAGCCTGTAGCACTGCATGGAGTTGCTGTGGCCAATGTGCAGAACCTGGCACCTGGATGTGTTAAATCTCATGCCATTAGATTCTGCCCATCTGTCCAGCCTGTTGAGGTCCCTCTGCAAAGCCTCTCGGCCCTCCAGAAGATCAACTCCTGCCCCCAGCTTGGTGTCGTCCGCAAATTTACTGATGATGAACTCAATGCCCTCATCCAGATCATCAATAAAGATGTTTGTGGTGGTTTGAGCCTTAACTGGAAGTTAAGAGCTCGGATGGGGGCAAGGCTGAGAATCTCTTTCCCCACTTCCCCCCGCCTCCTCCCTCCCAACAGAGAGGGGAGAAAAGGAAGGAGCAAATCCACCAAACAATAATTTGGAGTCGGCTTGGAAGTAGAGAGGTAAAGAGTTGTCTTTAAGCAATATATATATATATCAATAACAGAAAAAAATGTTCACAAGGGTAAGGAACAATGATGGATGGGAGGGGGACAGAAACAAGAGAGTAATACAAACCCAGCCTTTCTGAGGAAGCGTGGAGGCAGCAGAGAGAAGGATCAGGTCCAACCACGTGACAGAGGAGCAGGAGGGCAGCTACAGTAGCTCTCATCCAGCAGAGACAGGAGGCAAAAAGCCGTGCCAACAGCTACGATGTCCTGCTTTTTATACCCTAGCTGGGCAGGGAGGGGGAGTGGAACAGACTCAGCTTCCCAGGTGAAAAATGCTCTGCAGGGAGTGAAAAGTACCTGCAAGCCCTCTACCCTGCTTTGTTCTTTTGCTTTCTGAAAAGGGTGTTAACCCACCACAATGTTGAAGAGCATTGGGCCCAGCACTGATCCTTGGGGCACACCACTCGTGACTGGCCACCAGCTGGATGTGGCACCATTCACCACCACTCTCTGGACTCGGTCCTCCAGACAGTTCCTAACCCAACGCTGTGTGCTCCTGTCCAAACTATGGGCTGCCAGCTTGGCTAGGAGTTTGCTGTGGGGGACGGTGTCAAAGGCCTTGCTGAGGTCCAGGTAGACCACAACCACAGGCCTCCCCACATCCATCAGTTGGGTCACCTGATCCTAGAAGGAGATCAGGTTGGTCAGGCAGGACCTGCCCTTCCTAAATCCATGCTGGCTGGGCCTGATCCCTTGGCCATCCTGTAAGTGCTGTGTGATTGCACTCAAGATGACCTGTTCCATAATCTTGCCTGGCACTGAGGTCAGGCTGACAGGCCTAAAATTCCCTGGCTCATTCAACCAGCCCTTCTTGTGGATGGGCACCACGCTGGCCAGCTTCCAGTCTTCTGGGACCTCTCCAGTGAGCCAGAACTGCTGAAAAATGATGGAGAGTGGCTTGGCCAGCTCATCTGTCAGCTCTCTCAGCACCCTAGGATGGATCCCATCTGGTCCCATGGCCTTGTGGGGGTCTAAGTGGCTGAGAAGTTCTCTAACTCTCCCATCCTGGAACAGAGGAAAACTATGCAGCTCCCTGCCTCCATCTGCCAGCTCTGCAGGCCAGCTGTCTGGAAGACATTCTGTCCTGCTAGTAAAAATTGGGGCAAAGAAGGTGTTAAGTACCTCTGCCTTTTCCTCATCTTTTGTTACAACATTCCCCTACATGTCAACCAAGGAGTGGAGGTTGTCCTTGCCCTTCCTCTTGCTATTAATGTATTTATAGAAGGACTTTTTGTTGTCCTTCACAGCAGAGGCCAGTCTGAGCTCCAGTCTGAGGCTTTTGCCTCCCTAATTTTCTTCCTATACAACCTAGGAACATCCCTAAACATTCCATGGGTCACCTCCCCTTTCTTCCAAAGATGATACACCCTCTCTTTTTTCCCTTAGTTCTATTAAAAGTTCATTACCCATCCAGGCTGGCCTCTGCCCCGGCGGAGTGACGTGAGGTTTTTTTCTATTTTTCTTTTATATAGATATGCATACATTATGTCTTTATGTTATACTAATCTTTTCCAGTGCGTTCACCCTGACCAAAAGAATATGAATTGTACACAGCTTCATAGCCATGTGTTTTAAAGATCAATTTCCATTGTACGAAGGAATCATCTCAACAATAGCGCAAAATTTGGCTTTGCACAGTGTAAATAGAATAAGGACTTAAAAAAAGAAGTGAATTCAGACTAGCCGCTAACATAGGTATATTTCTTTTTTCTTCTTAGCTGAAAAAAGCTAAGGTTTTGAGAATTTTTTAAGCTAAAAAGCTTTCTATTTTCCTCACTGTTACACAGAAAACTTATTAATCTGTAATTTGGATAAACTATCATCAAATTAAACAATTCAGATTGAATATGCTAATGTAAATTATCATAAAAAAACAAGGAAATAATTACAATGGGACTTCAGGATGATAAGTAAAAATGTAGAAAATTTGATACAAATAAAATTCTTATGATACATAATTCTTGAAGAATTCCCAGTCTAAACAAATGAATGCCTCTTCAGACCCTTGGAAAACATTCATTTGAGTGGTTGGAGACAAGTCAGCAGCCCAACTAGGAACTCTCTCAAAGGATAATGGAATACATAGACATCTAGGCAGGACTCTCGGCAAGGTTACTCTCTGGATTCGCCTTTTAATGGCAACTCTCATGAGATATCCTTCCCGAGATGATCTTCCATGGAATGCTAAACCCTGGACTACCATAGATGAGGGAATCAAGCGTCTGAGAGAATTTGCTGTTAGAGAGGTACTCTATGGTGGCCATGAGACTCTGAATCCTGATGAAATTCCTGTAGGAACTGGTCTTGCTAAGAAGCTCATCAAACTTGCTCCTCCTAATTATGCAAATATTCTGGCAAGCAGAATTGTGGCAAGAAATTACGGTGGTGCTTCTCCTACAGTTGGCCAATTCACTGATCAGATGAGACAACTGGAGGATAGCATGACACGTGTTTCTTTGGTTTCAGCCATTGAAACTCTGTCTGGAAAAATTGAGAATTGCATGAAAGAGCTGAAGGATGAATTTAAAAATACATTCTCCCAATTGGCACAAAGAGATAATTCCAATTCTTCCTCCAGATGGATACAGGTTTCCTCTGTGAGGAATAGACGTCCTCCAAGGATGTCATTCCAAAACAGGTCATTCCAAAACAGGTCATTCCAAAACAGATCCAACCAAAACAGACCACCAAGGCAATCACGTGCGAGTATCTGGATAACTCTGCGTGATCAGTTTGGTGAGAACATGAACAGATGGGATGGTCAACCAACTGCTAATCTTTTCAGGAGACTGAGGGAACTGCAAAGTGGCAGAACCCGAGGTAGCAATACCAGAAGGGTAGCTGTTACTTCTACAGTTCCCCAGGACAACTCTAATAGCTCCAACAGTGGCTCCAGTTCTAACACTGCAGCATGTGCTCATTGCACATGTGGGCATGTTCCCCATAACTAGGGGTGCCCTGCCTCCCGCCAGGGGGAGGAGAGGGGTAACAGAGATAACAGAATCTATTGGGATGTGTACATCCAGTGGCCTGGCACTTCACAATTTCAGAAGTACAGGGCCTTGGTTGACACAGGGGCTCAGTGCACCATAATGCCATCAAATTATCAGGGATCAGAAGCTATAACTATTCTGGGAGTCACTGGTGGATCTCAAGAGTTAACTAAGGTGGAGGTTGATATAAGTTTAACTGGTAAACAGTGGAGAAAGCATACAGTTGTGACCGGACCTGACGCACCTTGTATTTTGGGAATTGATTTTCTGAGAGAAGGGCGTTTCAAAGACCCTAGAGGTTACAAATGGGCTTTTGGAGTAGCATCTGTAGAAACCGATGGACAAAAGCTGAAGCTGTCTGTTAGACCTGAGCTTTCTGATGAATCTGCAGTTGTGGGACAACACAAGATTCAGGACATTAAATTGCCGGTTGCTTCTCAGACTGTGCATCACAGACAATACAGAACCAACCGTGACTCTTTGTTGCCCATTCAGAATCTGATTCGTCAGTTGGAGAGTCAGAAAGTCATCAGCAAAACTCATTCACCTTTCAACAGTCCAGTGTGGCCTGTGCGAAAGCCGAATGGAGACTGGCGTCTGACAGTCGACTATCGAGCCCTGAATGAAGTAACTCCACCTATGAGTGCAGCAGTACCAGACATGATGGAACTCCAGTATGAGCTGGAATCCAAAGAGGCCAAATGGTATGCTACCATAGACATTGCTAATGCCTTCTTCTCTATTCCCATAGCAGAGGAATGCAGACCTCAGTTTGCTTTCACCTGGAGAGGAATCCAGTACACCTTCAACAGATTGCCAATGGGCTGGATCCACAGCTCAAGCATCTGTCATGCAGTGATCCACGATGCTCTGGAGGAAGGTGGTGCTCCAGAACACATCCAGTTCATCGATGACATCATCATCTGGGGTGAAACTGCTGAGGAAGTCTTCGAGAAAGGTAACAAAATCATTGACATTCTTCTGAATGCAGGTTTTGCCATCAAGCGAGACAAGGTGAAAGGACCTACCAGAGAGATCCAGTTTCTGGGAGTGCGGTGGCAGGATGGACGCCGACACATTCCACTGTATGTGGTAAATAGAGTCTCTACCATGGCAAATCCCATGAACAAGCAAGAAACTCTACGTTTCTTGGGGATAGTGGGATTTTGGAGACTGCACATCCCTGGATACAGTCAGATTGTGAAACCTCTGTATGATGTGACTCGAAAGAGAAACCATTTCCACTGGGGACCTGAACAACAAGCAGCCTTTGACCAGATAAAGCAAGAGGTAGTGCAAGCAATGGGTCTGGGACCTGTCCGAGATGGTCCAGACATTAAGAACATTTTGTACACGGCTGCAAGTGACAATGGTCCAACCTGGTGCTTGTGGCAAAGAGCTCCAGGTGAGACACGTGGACGACCTCTTGGTTTCTGGAGTCGAGGTTACAGAGGTTCAGAGGCTAACTATACTCCAACAGAGAAAGAGATTCTAGCTGCCTATGAAGGAGTGAAAGCAGCTTCAGAAGTGATTGGAACTGAATCACAACTTCTCTTAGCTCCCAGATTACCAGTTTTGAATTGGATGTTCAAAGGCAAAGGTTCCACACCACATCATGCAACAGATTCCACCTGGTCTAAGTGGATGGCTCTGATAACACAGAGAGCTCGAATGGGAAATCTTGAAAGACCTGGTCTGGTGGAGGTGATCTCAAGTTGGCCTGAAGGTACCAACTGTACCAAACCTCCAGAGGAGAGAGTAACTCGTGCCGAGGAAGCTCCTCCTTACAATGACCTATCTGATGATGAAAAGAAATATGCTTTGTTCACAGACGGTTCCTGTCGTCTTGTCGGGAACAAGCGAAGGTGGAAGTCTGCAGTGTGGAGTCCAACACGCCGAGTTGCAGAAGCAAAGGATGGAGAAGGAGAATCCAGTCAGTTCACAGAGGTAAAAGCTGTCCAGCTAGCTCTCAACGTAGCTGAACGTGATACATGGCCAAAGCTTTATCTCTACACCGACTCATGGATGGTAGCCAATGCTCTGTGGGGTTGGCTAAAGAACTGGAAAAAGAGCGGTTGGCAGAGAAGAGGAAAGGCCATTTGGGCAGCTGACCTGTGGCAGGACATTGCTGATCGAATCGAGAGAATTCCAGTGAAGGTGAGACACATTGATGCTCACATTCCTAAGAGCAAAGCTACTGAGGAACAGCAACATAACCATCAAGCAGATCTAGCTGCAAGAGTTTCTCCAGTAGACATGGACTCTGATCTTGATCTCGACTGGAAACACCGAGGTGAGATGTTCTTAGCTCGGTGGGCTCACGATTCATCAGGACATCAAGGCAGAGATGCAACATACCAGTGGGCTCGTGACAGATCCATAGACATTTCCATGGATGCTATCACACAAGTCATCCATGACTGTGACATTTGTGCTGCTATTAAGCAGGCAAAACGACTTAAGCCCTTATGGTATGGTGACAGATGGTCCAAGTACAAGTATGGTGAAGCTTGGCAAGTTGACTACATCACTCTACCACGTTCTCGTTCTGGTAAGCAGTATGTGCTTACTATGGTAGAGGCAAACACTGGATGGTTGGAAACTTATCCAGTGCCACATGCAACTGCGTGCAACACCATTCTTGGTCTGGAGAGACAAATCCTGTGGAGACACAGAACTCCAGAGAGGATTGAGTCAGACAACGGAACTCATTTCAAAAACAACCTTGTAAAGAGTTGGGCCAAAGAGCACGGTATTGAGTGGATATTCCACATTCCCTACTATGCACCAGCTGCAGGGAAGATTGAACGCTACAACGGTTTGTTGAAGACCACTCTTAAAGCCATGGGGGGTGGATCTTTGAAAAACTGGGAAAAGCATTTAGCACAAGCAACCTGGCTGGTAAATAGTAGAGGTTCAGTGAACCGAGCTGGACCGGCACATTCAGATCTGCTACAGAAAGTAGAAGGTGATAGAGCTCCTGTTGTTAAAGAAAAGAATCTGTTAGGTAAAACTGTTTGGGTATTTTCTCCCTCAGGAGAGGCTAAACCTGTCCGAGGGGTGGTTTCAGCTGAAGGTCTGGGTCACACTTATTGGGTAATGCAAGAGAATGGTGAAATTCAGTGTATTCCACAAAGAAATTTAACTTTAGCTGAAAGAGTTTAATTTCAGAGTGTTGTACAGCTACATCGCGCCCAAAGGAAGAATCCCTGAGAAATCTACAGTGCACGAACCCTGAGAGCCCTGAGTCAACTGAGAGTCCCTGTTTCCCTGTTTCCCTGTTTTCCCTTTTCTTCACTTCGTCTGCGAAGAGACAAACTGTTTTCCATTTTTCTTCTTTCTTGGACTTCTGAATCATCTACACCTGAGGAATAGCCGGAATGGACTATGAACTTTACTTACAAACTGTGGATATTGTTTTAGATTGGATGGACAGTATGAACAGCCAATGAAATTGTTTAGCAGGGGTGGATTGTGACCGGTTTAGGCTGTGCCTTTAAGAAAGAGACACTTTCTGAACACTCTGGGCGAATATTTTGATATTAGAATGAAAACAATGATATGCTAATTCAATTTCATTGGTGAGACCCAGTTGCAGTTTTTTTTGTTTAGTCTTTCAGTCAGGGAGTCAGTTAGGCAGTCGTCTTCTTTTTTCCCCTTGTGCTGTGAGCTGGCTCGTTTCTCTCTACGATTCCTCTCTAACCAGATAAGAAAACTAACTTTTTGCATTTGCTTTGAGCTTTAACAATTTTTTCCCCTTTTAATTACCTTCCTTTCTCTCTCTCTCTAACCCTTTTGGGAAAAAGGGGAGGTAGGGAGGGAGAAGGGGGGAAAGGCCGAACCCCCCTGGCCGCAGGGGGGAACTTTCCTACTCCACCACACCATGTTAACAAATAAAATTGAGGAGACAATCTGGTTCTCTCTGCTACTGCTTCTCTCTGTGTCTGGTACAAAGTGTGGCATTTTAAATAAAAATTGCAGGTGCAGTTTATGTAAATGTTATCAGTGGCTGCTGAAAGAATGCAACACTTAACAATATTGATACTGTAATTTCTCATGCTAAAAGGCCATCTGTAGGAATCCAGTCTACAAATCCTGGATGCAAATCACCTTGTGATTGTATCATGAACTGAGATTAAACAAAAAGTGCCCCAACAAAGGATAAAGATTGCTCACTGGACTACAGCTGGCCTGACAACAATGGGCCGAGGCCACTGTTATTGATACATTCATGAATATGCATAAGATAAGATCATCTCCACCCATCAGGTACCCTGGGAAGGGAGGATTCTGAGACAATGGATTCACCACCTGTCCCCTGATGTGTATTGGGTGTGTGTAGGGCAGGTAAATGGAGAAGGAGGAGGCAGAGGCCCCCCACTTCCTTCTGACTCCAGTCCAAAACCAAGGAATACACAGAAAGATTTCCTAGGGAACAATACCTGAACACATAACTAAGGACTAAAAAACTGCATAAAAAGACTTGAGTGATACTGGCAAGACAGAAGAAAGAAGACAACACCACATGCTAGAAACATCATGGGGCAACACAACAGATCTTGGACTCTGAAAACCCTCTCTCCACCTCTGACTGTTGGGAATAGAATAGAATAGAATAGAATAGAATAGAATAGAATAGAATAGAGCAGGTTGGAAGAGACCTCTGAGATCATCGTGTTGTTGTGAAGAGGTTATTAAATTTATTAATATGAAATATGAATTATGAAAATATGAATTTTTATTATCAAATTATTAATAACCGATTAATCAACAACTTATATACATGTTCTAGTGCACGTTCGTGAAATACATTCCATAAATGGCTTAGTATTATGATTAGAACTTAATTAAACTATCTACAGACTATCTCTGTTTTATATAACCAGTTCGGCCGCTTGGCCACTAGATGGCGACTCGGCAGAACGCGGGCGGCTTCTGGCTAATATACAGCGATACTGCAATCTTTGTGTGCGTCAGCGATGACTCTGCCACACGCGGAGATTTTGAACTGAGTGCTAGTGGGTGGAAAGCACGTGGAAGATATTCTGTAGCTGTTGTTTGTAGCAAGGTGGGGTCCGGCTGGCTACTGCCGCTGGACTGGTTCCTAGTCGCGTTCGGCCCGTGGGGTCGGCCCTGGGAGTCGGCTCGCACAGCAGGGCGAGGTGACGATTGCCGATAGGCGGGCTCAGAGGTTCCCGGTCGGACGATAGCTATGGGGTCAGCCCCGTGGCAAACGGCCTTAGAGAGAGAATGCGGCTTCTCCGTTCCTGGGCTTAAAGGAACAGCACGACGCTTGAGATAGTCCCTTCTCCCCGACAACTGGGCAGATCTTACCCTCGGGGCTGGTCCAGTCCTCTGATAGCACGATGGGCTCCCCTGGAGATGTGACCGGCTATAGCGACGCTGGCTTCTCGGGCTCAGCGAAGGTCCTCCTCTGGGCTGATCCTCACGATCAAAGTGCTTCTCACGATGCAGAGGCTTCAGTATGCGTGCATGTATGATAGAAGCTAAAAACAAGCTCAACGGCAGAGGCGGTGGCTCGATAGCTGATCTCTCGAGCAAGTAAAGAGGCAAAGTGAAGAGGAGGCAACTTGTTTACCAACAGGGGTAATATTTATAGATTCCTCGAGGCTGGGTTTGACCAATGGGCACTCTGATAGACAACTGGCTTCAGCCTATAGAAAGCGTGAAGCTGGAATTATGCCCATACTTGGTAATGGTCTTCCTCCTAAAGGAGGGGAGACCTATCCACATGCTGGGGGCCAGATCTAGTATCTGGGCAGAATGTGCCTTCACCACACGTGTCCAACCTATCATCCAACACTATCTAATCAAGTAAACCATGGCAGCAAGCACCCCATCCAGTCTCTTCCTAAACACCTACAGTGATGGTGACTCCACCACCTCATTGGGCAGCCCAGTCCAATGAAATAACCAGTGCCAAGTAGAGGGAGAGAATGACCTGCCTGCTCCTGCAGGCCACACTGTTCCTGATACAGGCCAGGATGCCATTGGCCTTCTTGGCCATGTGGGCACACTGCTGGATCATGTTCAGCCTACTATCAACCAGTACCCCCAGGTCCCTCTCTGCCTGGCCACTCTCCAGCCACACTGACCCCAGCCTGTAGTGCTGCATGGGATTGTTATGGCTATTGTGCAGAACACAGCACTTAGATGTATTAGATCTCATGCCGTTGGACTCTGCCCACCTGTCCAGCCAGTCAAGGTCCCTCTGCAGAGCTCTCCTACCCTCTAATAGATAAACACCTGCCCCTAGCATAGTGTCATCTGCAAATTTGCTAATGATGGACTCAATACCCCCATTCGGATCACCAATAAAGATATTCAATAGGATTGGACCCAACACTGATCCGTGGGTGACACCAGTAGTGACTGGCTGCCAGCTGGATGTGGCACTATTCACCACCGATCTCTTGGCTTGGACCTCCCGCCAGCTCCTACCCTGGCAGCTCATCTGCCAGCTCTCTCAGCACCCTGGGATGGATCCCATCCAGTCCCATGGATTTATGGGGATCAAGCGGCTAAGGAGGTTTCTAACTACATCTTCCTGGATCATAGGGGAACTATACTGATCTCTGTCTCCTTATGCCAACTCAGGAGGCCCCTTCCTCCTTCCAATCTAGTTTAAAGCCCTATCAAAGAGACCTGCCAAATCCCTTCCTAGACTCTTTTTTCCCTTTTGGGGATAGGCCATTCTCATGCACTATGATTTTTATCCTCCTTTTGGATAGACATACTCCATCTGCTGCTAGCTGACCTGGTGCCATAGAATGTTCCCCATGATCAAAAAACCCAAAATTCTTTTGGTAGCGGCAGCCTCTGAGCCACTTGTTAATTACAGCTGCTGACCTGTTCCTTTTGGTGTTCCCTCCTGCAACTAAGGGTATTGATGAAAAAATTATCTTTACCCTGACCCCCTTATCTTTACCCCTGACATCTCCTAAAGCGACCTGCATTCATACCCTGCTGCTTTTTGGGTAACCAGCCTCTGCTAGGGAGCCTGCAGAGCCTGGTTACTCAAGTTCAACTTCCTTTCATATTCCCTTACAGGTCTAAGTCTAGCAACCTCCTCCTTTACTTCAGCCACCAGGTCAAGCAGATAGTTGATCTGCTCATACCTAATGCAGGTGTTGTCTCCACTACCCTCCATTTCAAGTGCCAGGCTCCAGCACTCTGCAGCCAGATACCTGGACACCTACCTGCCTGCTTATGTTTGACCCCAGTCTGGGTCGACACTGATCTCTTGAAGGCAGCTTTGCTGCAAGTTGCAACCATCCCTGTCCCTGGCCACATGACCTACTGGAAGATGAAAATATGTGCCGCAGCACATGTGGCTGGCTGCAGTTGAGTGAGAGCACTGGCTTGCTAGTCAAATGCGGCTGGCTGCAGTTGAGTGAGAGCATGGGCTTGCTAGTCAAATGCGGCTGGCTGCAGTCGAGTGAGAGCATGGCCTTGCTAGTCAAATGTGGCTGGCTGCAGTCGAGTGAGAGCACGGACTTGCTAGTTGAATGCGGCTGGCTGCAGTCGAGTGAGAGCACGGGCTTGCTAGTTGAATGCGGCTGGCTGCAGTCGAGTGAGAGCACGGGCTTGCTAGTTGAATGCGGCTGGCTGCAGTCGAGTGAGAGCACGGGCTTGCTAGTTGAATGTGGCTAGCTGCAGTCGAGTGAGAGCACGGGCTTGCTAGTTGAATGCGGCTGGCTGCAGTCGAGTGAGAGCATGGGCTTGCTAGTTGAATGCGGCTGGCTGCAGTCGAGAGAGCACGGGCTTGCTAGTTGAATGCGTCTGGCTACAGTCGAGTGAGATCATGGGCTTGCTAGTTGAATGCAGCTGGCTGCAGTTGAGTGAGAGCACAGGCTTGCTAGTTGAATGCAGCTGGCTGCAGTCGAGTGAAGCATGGGCTTGCTAGTCAAATGTGGCTGGCTGCAGTCGAGTGAGAGCACGGACTTGCTAGTTGAATGCGGCTGGCTGCAGTCGAGTGAGAGCACGGGCTTGCTGAATGTTGAATGCGGCTGGCTGCAGTCGAGTGAGAGCATGGGCTTGCTAGTTGAATGCGGCTGGCTGCAGTCGAGTGAGAGCACAGGCTTGCTAGTTGAATGCGGCTGGCTGCAGTCGAGTGAGAGCATGGGCTTGCTAGTTGAATGCGGCTGGCTGCAGTCGAGTGAGAGCACAGGCTTGCTAGTTGAATGTGAGCCCGTGTGAGCCCTGGGCACATTTTAAATTTGCCTCAGCTGACATCACGTTCACAAGCAGGCAGGCACATGAGAAGGCAGCTATGCTGGACGTCACTGTCTGCTTGGAGATCGCCATGGTCCTCCTGCTCCTGTAGCCTGAAAAGGAAAGTAGAGTGAGTGCCTAATGGTCTTTGGTCCCAAGTGCCGGTCCTGAGGGAGCTTTCCAGCCAAATCCTATAATCCCTTTCCTGCTTTCTCCCTCTTCTCCCTGTTTCTACTTCTTCTCTCTCTTTCTCTTCCTTTTGTTGTTAATAAATAGCCTCAAGGGCTGTTGATATTTTGGCCTCGTTTGTGCCTCTAATTTCATAACATGGGAATATTCAAAAGAACTGAGTCTCTTTCCCTCTCTGGACTGAGACACCATCCTTACTAGCACATTAAACTATATGACCTTGCAAATCATTAGGTCTTTTGACCAAAGGCTCAGTGATAATATTTCTAAAATCTGCTACGAACATCGACAAAATAACAGTGGTTGAAAAATATATTTTAAGATGAGTGACTAACCTGTGGAAGCCACCTCCAAAATACAGATATTAAAGTATAATGGAAGACCAATCAACAATCTTTGCATGTATTGGCTTGGCAAACAGTTTACTACATGAAACATCTGATACAAAATATATGAGAGCTATTCAAACCCACTAATTGTAGAAAAGGGGTATTAGAACCTACTGTCAGAATGATTTGCAGAGCAGTATTCTGTACATGCATATATGCATCTGTTTGATGAAGTAAACTATTTTGGTTTTGTTTTCTTTTTCCTAAGCAGCTTGAATCGTATTAATAGTGCCATGTTAAGTTATTTTGTGCAAGTGAAGCTTCCACTCTGCAGCTTCATGAATATGATGCCAATGATGCCATAAGCTGCCCTACTGTTGTGATGAGGAACACTGTTGATATTCTATCACCACACCTACAGAAAAGGAACATTTCTGGACCTTTTTTACCCCTTTTTACCATTTCTGCCCCCCCTTTTTCCTAAACCTCTTAGGCATTTAAAGTTATGATCCCT
>JAWKAJ010000387.1:0-15634 GCA_033816785.1 Picus viridis
TGCTGCGATTCCTACTGGCTAGACACTGATAGCTCTGCAGTGGCAGCCTCCTAGTTTCTTGTTCCTAGGATTTGGGCTGAAAAATGTGCTAGTGTACTAGTGCTAAGAAAGCTTCTCAATGTCCTATTCCCTTTTGAGGTTAAAGATTCAGATGTCTCCAACCACTACTGTCCTCTTGTGAGACCCTATCTGGAGTAGTGCGTCCGGTTCTGGGGCCCCCATCACAATATGGACATGGAACTGCTGGAGAGAGTCCAGAGGAAGCCACAAAGATGATCAGAGGGATAGAGAACCTCCTCTATTAGTGACAGGCTGAAAGAGTTGGAGTTGTTCAGCCTGGAAAAGAGAAGGCTCTAGGGAAACCTTAGAGCAGCCTTCCAATAGATGAAGGGGCTCCAGGAGAGCTGGGGAGGGACTTTTGACAAGGGATTGGAGCAATAGGATGAGGCAATGGCTTTGAGCTGGAAGAGGAGAGATTTAGACTGGAGATTGGGAAGAAATTCTTGACAGTGAGGGTGGTGAGACACTGACACAGGTTTGCCCAGGAGGTTGCAGATTCCCCTCCCTGGAGGTGCTCAGTGCCAAGCTGGATGAGGCCTCGAGCAACCTGGGCTAGTGTGGGAGGTGCCCCTGCCCATGGCAAGGGGTTGGGAACTAAATGATCTTGAAGGTCCCTTCCAACCCAAACCGTTCAATGAATCCCTGTTGATGAGAGAGCTTTTGCCATCAGCTTTAGTGAGGCGTTTATGATCTCTCAGGATCAGATTTAGGTTATTTTATTATTGCCTTTTTTCTTCTTTTAACTTTTTATTTCACTCATTCAGGCAGTCACTCTATGAAAGCTTTTGTTTTTAAGTACTCCAAGTCTGTTCTGGTGATGAAGGAATGAATGTCAAGCAAAGCAATCCTTTTCTAAATTTGTAACTAACTCTCTGAGATGAGATCAAAGCCGACGGAAAGAAAACATCCTCTAGGTACTGTGCAGTTTTGGCTGGGAGCCTCCTGTGCATAGAGTCACAGAATCATTGAATCAGTGAGGTTGGAAAAGACCACAGAGATCAGCAAGTCCAACCTGTCACCCAACACCTCATGACTAACTAAACCATGGCTCCAAGTGCCACATCCAGTCCCCTCTTGAACACCTCCAGGGATGGTGACTCCACCACCTCCCAGGGCAGCACATTCAATGGTGAGCAACTCTCTCAGTGAAGAACTTTCTCCTCACCTCCACCCTAAACTTCCCCTGGCACAGCTTGAGACTCTGTCCTCTTGTGCTGGTTCTGGTTGCCTGGGAGCAACCCCCACCTGGCTACAACCTCCCTTCAGGTAGCTGTAGAGAGCAATGAGGTCTCCTCTGAGCCTCCTCTTCTCCAGGCTAAACAACCCCAGCTCCCTCAGCCTCTCCTCACAGGGCTGTGCTCAAGACCTCTCCCCAGCCTCGTTGCACTTCTCTGGACACATTCAGGTGTCTCAATGTCCTTCTTAAATTGCTGCTGCCGCTGAAGCTACACCTGCAGGGTCCTGAGGGTCCAGCCCAGTAAGGTGGACACAGGAATCTGCATATTTCATACCCATAAATCCAGCACCCTATAAATCCAGCTGCAAAGTCTTTCTCTTCCTGAATAGAATAGAATAGAATAGAATAATAGAATAGAATAGAATAGAATAGAATAGAATAGAATAGAATAGGATAGGATAGGATAGGAATAGGATAGAATAGGATAGGAATAGAATAGAATAGAATAGAATAGAATAGAATAGAATAGAATAGAATAGAATAGAATAGAATAGAATAGAATAGAATTAACCAGGTTGGAAGAGACCTTCAAGATCATCACATCCAACCTATCATCTAACGCCATCTAATCAACTAAACCATGGCACCAAGCACCCTTTCAAGTCTTCTCCTAAACATCTCCAGTGATGGTGACTCCACCACCTCCCTGGGCAGCACATTCCAATGGGAAATCACTCTCTCTGTGAAGAATTTCTTCCTAACATCCAGCCTAAACCTTTCCTGACACAGCTTGAGACTGTCCTTTTGTTCTGGTGCTGGTTCCCTCTCTGCTTCCATGGGAGATGCTCCTATCAGGTAACACTGGGGGAGTTATCTCAAGGCCTCTTAGCCATGTCTGGGCCTAATGCCAGGAGGAGAAGTGGGAGGGGTAGTCTTAGACCTGGCCAGCCAGACACTAGCCTAGCAGTGGTGGGGGAAGAAAGAGCCCTGGGAGTTTTGGGTATGCCCTCAGGTGGGAAGAAGGGAAGTGTTTGGGAGGCTTTTGGGTGTGCTATAGGGATTCTGTGCTCTTTGGGACTCTTTGCCACTATGCTTTGTAGCTCCTGTAAGACACTAATTGCTTTTCCATTTAAACTTCCCATCACTTCTGCAATCCATTTGTGTAATGAGTGTCACTCTCTTGCCCCTCTCAGGGGTGAGAGAGGATCTCCTGGCCTCAAACCAGGAGATATATCAGGTAGAGATAAGACTAGGGGGAATGGAATGAAGCTGGAGATGGGGAGATTCAGGCTGGAGGGGAGGAGGAAGTTCTTCCCCATGAGAGTGGTGAAGCCCTGGAATGGGTTGTGCAGGGAGGTGGTTGAGGCCCCGTCCCTGGAGGTGTTTAAGCCCAGGCTGGATGAGGCTGTGGCCAGCTTGATCTAGTGTGGGGTGTCCCTGCCCATGGCAGGGGGCTTGGAACTAGCTGATCCTTGTGGTCCCTTCCAACCCTGACTGATACTAAGATACTATGATATATATACATATATATAAAAGACCAAGCTGAAGGTTCCCAGTTCCAACCACTGGCACCTAGCAGGGTGGTTTTCTTAGCCATTAACAATTTGCCATAACCAGTCCCAGTCCCTGCATGTCACTCTTGTTTCTTTTCAAATGAGAGGGCATCGGTAGCAACATTTTATAGCGACAGAGCTACTGCAGCTGCGCCCAACAAGATTTAAGTTCTATTTCTGCACATGTTCTGAGCCTCCCATTCCACTCTCCTTCTCCAGGTAGTTGGAATTTGGCCCAGTGAAGCTGAAAGCAATGAGAGGCACCCCAGACAGCAAGATTCAAGCCAGGAGCTGGAAAAGCAAAGGCTCCTGCAGCAGAATTCGCTGAGTACCAAACTGCTTTTGTATTCTTGATGTTGACAGGGACCACCGAGGGAAGAGTTGTCCTATCTAGGGCAGACTCTACCTTCTCTTCTCCCTAAGCATAGTTTTGGGTGGGTTTTGTTTCTTTTTTCATATTCATTTTGTTTTCCTGACTAGTTCTGGCTCTCGTCACCCTGGCAGCACTGTGCAAGCAGCAGCAGACGTGAGAAATCGCTAGGTTATGCAAGGCAAAGCTTCTCCCTGCTAGACACATTTGCCTCTCTCTTTGCAAGGAGGTGCTCAAAGTGCCTATAAATTCCACTTGCATTCTGCAAGATACGCTCTAGAAGCGTAGTAGTAACCAGGACTGACTGTTCTGGGGTGAGAGCAGCTTGGTCTGGGAGCACTCGGCTTTACTTCTGCGCTGCTGTTTATCCCAGGGTGGAAGCAAGCAAGCTGCTGCAGTAGGTTTAAACTTGCAGTCCTAGCTAGCCCCTTATAGATAAATCATTAGGACCTGTCGTGGGTTGAGGCAGACCCCTCCCTACCACGGGCAGAAATAACGACTCTGACAAAGGGATTGCAAAAGGGATGGAAAGTTTAAATGGGAAGCAGTGAGTGTGTGCAGAGAGCCAGAAGCAGTGACAAAAGAAACCCCAAAGCAGACGTAGAAACATCCCATCCCCACCTGGGGGTGCACCCAACCCCACCAGGGCTCCTTCTCCCCCCCCCCCCCCACTGCTAGGCTAGTCTCAGCTGGCCAGACCTGAGACCGCCCATCCCCTGGCCTTGGGCCTAGTCAGGTCCAAGGCTGGGAGATGTCTCCCCCAGTTACCAGGTGCCGGCGAGGGGAAGAAAGAGGCAGTGCCAGACCCTGCGCTGGATGTTATAGCGGTGCAGAGGATTATGGTAGGAGATACCTGGTTTCCTGTGTCCACCCACTGGGCTGGACTGCTGGACACAGGAAGCACCCCATGTAGCAGAGGGCACCCAGCCCAAACCACCACAGGACCGTATTCCAAATCTGGGTTTGTTGTTGCAAATCATCTGCCTGCATGCATGGGGAGCCCTAACTCTTGAAGAAGAGCTCAGATGTTCTCCACATGGAGCGCTGACACACTCAAGCTGCATAATAACTTCGGTTGTGACTGGTTTTGGAGCTGCTGAGGGAACAAAGCTGGTGAAGGGTCTGGAGAACAGGGCTGGTGAGAAGCAGCTGAGGGACCTGGAGGTCATTGTGCCCCTGTACTCTGCATTGGTTAGGACACCTTGAGTCCTGTGTCCAGTTCTGGGCCCATCAGTTTAGGAAGGACATTGAGAGACTTGAAGGTGTCCAGAGAAGGGCAACAAGGCTGGGGAGAGGCCTTGAGCACAGCCCTGTGAGGAGAGGCTGAGGGAGCTGGGGTTGCTTAGCCTGGAGAAGAGGAGGCTCAGGGGAGACCTCATTGCTCTCTACAACTACCTGAAGGGCGGTCGTAGCCAGATGGGGGTTGGTCTCTTCTCTCTAGCAACCAGCACCAGAACAAGAGGACACAGTCTCAAGCTGTGCCAGGGGAGGTTTAGGCTGGAGGTGAGGAGAAAGTTCTTCCCAGTGAGGGTCATTCGCCATTGGGATGTGCTGCCCAGGGAGGTGGTGGAGTCACCATCCCTGGAGGTGTTCAAGAGGGGACTGGATGTGGCACTTGGTGCCATGGTCTAGTCATGGGGTCTGTGGTGACAGGTTGGACTCGATGATCTTCGAGGTCTCTTCCAACCTTGGTGATGCTGTGATACTGTGACCTGGGGTTGTTTAGTCCAGAGAAAAGAAAGCTGAGGGGAGACCTCATTGTTCTCTACAGCTCCCTGAAAGGAGGTTGGAATGAGGTGGGGGCTGGACATGCTCCAGCACCTCAATGCGTTAGAATCATTGAATCATAGAATCAACAAGGTTGGAAAAGACCTCAGAGATCATCAAGTCCAACCTGTTACCCAACACCTCATGACTAACTAAACCATGGCTCCAAGTGCCACGTCCAATCCCCTCTTGAACACTTCCAGGGATGGGGACTCCACCACCTCCCTGGGCAGCACATTCCAATGGCCAATCTCTCTGGGAAGAATTTTCTCCTCACCTCCAGCCTAAACTTGCTCTGGCACAGCTTGAGGCTGTGTCCTCTGTTCTGGTGCTGGTTGCCTGGGAGAAGAGCCCAACCCCCTCCTGGCTACAACCTCCCTTCAGGGAGTTGTAGACAGCAATAAGCCTCCTCTTCTCAGGCTAAACCATCCCAGTCTTTCTTCCAGTGAGTGGCCCAAAGCTGGACACAGCATTCAAGGTGTGGCCTCACCAGTGCCAGGGTTTCCATCGGGGGTATTAGGTCCTCTGGCAGATTAGATCAGCAACCTGAGCAGCATAATCTGGTTAAAAGACATCCCTGCTGTTTGCAGGTGGCAAGGGGAAGCTGAACTAGATGACCTTTAAAGGTCCCTTGCAACCAAAAGCACTCTATGGGCACAGGAGTTACAATCACTGCCCTGGTCCTGCTGGTCAAGCAGTTGCTCATCCTGGCCAGGATGCTGTTGGCCAAACTTGCAGACATCCTTTTTCACTGGTGGTGCTTTGTCCCTATTTTTCTGTCAAGCAAACAATCCTCCTTGGACAGCTCTGCTTTCCCTGTGTGAATATTTATACAGATAACGATCCAGGAATGACATTGTAACAATTAGCTGTTAATCTGATGTGCTGCTGATTAGTTTCAACTGCTGGCAAATTCCTGCTCCAGACAGGCAGTTCTGTTATTCATTTCCTTCTCTTTAGTCACACATTAGAGGGCTGGAGCACCTCTCCTAAGAGGACAGAGTGAGGCAGTAGGGACTGTTCAGTCTGGAGAATCATAGAATCATAGAATCAGTAAAGTTGGAAAAGACCTCAGAGATCATCAAGTCCAACCTGTCACCCAACACCTCCTGACTAACTAAACCATGGCTCCAAGTGCCACATCCAAGCCTTTTGTGAACACCTTCAGTGATGGTGACTCCACCACCTCCCTGGGCAGCACATTCCAGTGGCCAATTACTCTGTCTGGGAAGAACATTCTCCTTATCTCCAGCCTAAACCTCCCCTGGTGCAGCTTGAGACTGTGTCCTCTTGTTCTGGTGCTGGGTGCCCGGGAGAAGAGCCCAACCCCTTCCTGGCTACAACCTCCCTTCAGGGAGTTGGAGAGAGCAATGAGGTCTCCCTGAGCCTCCTCTTCTCCAGGCTAAGCAACCCCAGCTCCCTCAGCCTCTCCTCACAGGGCTGTGCTCAAGGTCTCTCCCCAGCCTTGTTGCCCTTCTCTGGACAACTTCCAGCAACTCAACATCCTTCCTAAACTGAGGGGCCCAGAACTGGACACAGGACTCAAGGTGTGGCCTAACCAGTGCTGAGTACAGGGCAGAATGACTTCCCTGCTCCTGCTGGCCACACTGTTTCTAATGCAGGCCAGGATGCCCTTGGCCTTCTTGGCCACCTGGACACACTGCTGGCTCATGTTCAGGCAGCTGTCAGCCAGCACCCCCAGGTCCCTCTCTGTTTGGCAGCTCTCAGCCACTCTGACCCCAGCCTGTAGCTCTGCATGGGGGTTCCTGTGGCCAAAGTGCAGCACCTGGCACTTGGATTTGTTGAATGCCATCCTGTTGGACTCTGCCCATCTGTCCAGCCTGGCAAGGTCCCTCTGCAGAGCCCTTCAGCCCTCTAACAGATCAACTCCTGCTCCCAACCTGGTGTCATCTGCAAAGTTACTGATGATGGACTCAATCCCCTCATCCAGAAGACATTAAATAGGATAAGGCCCAGCATTCACCCCTGGGGATCTCCACTAGTGAGAAGAGAAGACTCTGGACTTGCAGTATCTGAAGGGAGGTATAAGAAAGCTGGGGAGGGACATTTTTAGGGTGTCAGGGAATGATAGGACTGGGGGGGATGGAGCAAATCTAGAAATGGGAAGATTCAAATTGGATGTTAGGAAGAAGTTCTTCCCCATGAGGGTGGTGAGAGCCTGGCACAGGCTGCCCAGGGAGGTGGTGGAAGCCTCCTGCCTGGAGGTGTTTGCAGCCAGGCTGGATGTGGCTGTGAGCAACCTGCTGCGGTGTGAGGTGTCCCTGCCCCTGGCAGGGGGCTTGGAACTGGCTGATCCTTGAGCTCCCTTCCAGCCCTAACAATTCTCTGATTGTGATTCAACCTTCCCTTCTAAACCCTGAGTACAGCATCCAGGAAAATAAGTTGCTAAATCAGTCATCATTATTGCCATGTTAGCAGAGAAACAATGAAGTTCTGGGCCACACAAGCAGGCTGACAGTGCCCATCCTGCTCTTTGCAAACCAGTCCTCCCACACACTCTTGCAATGAGGGTTCAAAGAAACACAGGCATTTCATTTTCTTTTGCTTAAGTTAGCACTTTTCTCATCAAAGACCCTGCAGGGAAGTGGAAACTGAAATATGAGACGTGATTTATGCCTGCCTTGTAAAATGCCAAGGGAACTGCTTTAAGACCATAATAACCCTGGCTGCTCGGTCCATGGACATGCCTAGAGAAATTGTTAATTTAATCAACAAATTGCAGCTTCACACAAAGCAAGACGTGCAGAAGTGCTGGCAGAGGAGGAGGAGGAAAGGTCTTTAAGAGGTTTTTTGTGATTAATCAGTGGCTTTTGTGACTCTTTTGTTATTCCTGACTCAAGGAAGCACTCCTCCTAAAGGGATCCTCTCGCACTTCCCATTCATTTTATTCACAGTATCACAGTCTCACAGTATCACCAAGGTTGGAAGAGACCTCGAAGATCATCGAGTCCAACCTGTAACCACAAACCTCACGACTAGACCATGGCACCAAGTGCCACATCCAGTCCCCTCTTGAACACCTCCAGGGACGGTGACTCCACCACCTCCCTGGGCAGCACATTCCAATGACGAATCACTCTCTCGGTGAAGAACTTTCTCCTCACCTCCAGCCTAAACTTCCCCTGGTGCAGCTTGAGACTGTGTCCCCTTGTTCTGGTGCTGGTTGCTAGGGAGAAGAGACCAACCCCTTCCTGGCTACAACCACCTTTCAGGTAGTTGTAGAGCAATGAGGTCGCCCCTGAGCCTCCTCTTCTCCAGGCTAAGCAACCCCAGCTCCCTGCATCACATCTCTATACATGTCCCATCACAACTGATGAGGACTCCCTTTGCTGACAGGAATGCATTTGAGTGTTTTGCTTGTCAGAGCTGTTGTTTGAGTAGGAGGTCAAACAGAGCTAGAATAGAATCATAGAATCAACCAGGTTGGGAAAGACCTCAGAGATCATCAAGTCCAACCCATCACCTAATACCTAACACCCGTTAGTACTTTCAGGGGAAGCCCTGCAGCTTCGTGCTGCTTTCTACCAGCAGCTTGTTGGATGCTGCTCATGGAATCACAGAACTGTCAGGGCTAGAAGGGACCTCAAGGATCAGCCAGTTCCAACCCCACTGCCATGGGCAGGGACACCTCACACTGCAGCAGGTTGCTCACAGCCACATCCAGCCTGGCTGCAAACACCTCCAGGCAGGAGGCTTCCACCACCTCCCTGGGCAACCTGTGCCAGGCTCTCACCACCCTCATGGGGAACAACTTCCTAACATCCCATCTGAATCTACCCATTTCTAGTTTTGTTCCATTCCCCTCAGTCCTATCACTCTTTGACATCCTCAGAAGTCCCTCCCCATCATTCTTATAGCCCCCTTCGGATACTGGAAGGCCACAAGAAGGTCTCCTCGGAGCCTTATCTTCTCTGAACAGCCCCAACTCCCTCAGTCTGTCTCCATAGCAGAGCAGCTCCAGCCCTCTGCTCCTCCTCGTGGCCCTTCTCTGGACCTTCCAGCACTTCCAGATCCTTCCTGGAACAGAGGCTCCAGAACTGGATGCAGTACTCCAGATACTCCAGTACTCAGCATAGTGGAGCAGAGAGGGAGAATCCCCTCCCTGGCCCTGCTGGCCACACTTCTCTTGATGCAGCCCAGGCTCTGCTCGTAGCTCTCTGGGCTACAAGTGCTCACTGCTGGCTCTTGTTGAACTTGTTTATTTCCTCAGCAAAATTCTGGCTGGGCTCAACTGTAGCCTTTCTATAGTCACAGTTCTTCCCCAAATCCAGGAGGTTGGTTAAACCCCAAAAATGTCTCAAATCAGAAAGATTCAAAATACATTCTAGGAGAGCTGTCCCAAGACAAAGCCCCAGCACTTCTCTGGTCCTGCTGGCTATGCTTCTCTTGCTGCAGCCCAGGGTGTGATTGGCTTTCTGGGCTGCAAGTACACACACTGGTGGCATCATGGGGCTGCCTCACACCGTCTGAAGTGTTCCCTGCCAAATGCTGAAGCAATGAAGTTAGAAATGGGAATGCTGGAAGGAAAAGGAATGTAAGGAGATTTCTACATGGTGTGTAGAAACTGATTGGATCACCTGCAAATGGAATGCTCCTTAATAACATTCACACCACAATGCAATGCAATTACATTAGCAGCCAGAGCTGTTGGAGCTACTGTAGCTATGCCATGCAGGCATTAATCCTAAAGACAGTGGAGCAAATCCTGCCCTGCTCTTTCTCTGCCAGTCCAGTGACACAGGCTGGCTGTACCTTTATGTGACTGAAGAGTGAATTAGCTTCATTATCCTTTGATGAAAAGCCTTCTGCAAGTAGCTGTCAGTGAGACATACTTGGCAAGCCAGCTCTTTGGGTGATTGGAACTCAAAAGACAAAATGCTTGATCTGTGATTCTTTTTGGTTCTGTGGTTCTCTCTCACATCTGTCGTTTGGGATGCACATGGAGGGAAGGGCAAGTGGCTTAGACTCAGCTTTATGTGTGCCCCTCGTGCTGAACTCAAGCAGTCCTTCCTTCATTCTCATTAAAGTCCACCTACAGAAAATCCTCAGGTGAAAATCTTGCTCCTGCAGTAGGTGTCATTCCAAGGACCTAAAGTACAATGCTTCAATCATAGAATAAAAGAATGTTTGGGTTGGAAGAGACCTTTAAAGGTCATCTGGTCCAAATCCTCTGCAGTCAGCAGGTTGCTTAGAGCCCACTGCAACGTGACCTGGAAGGTTTCCAGGGATCAGCCCTGGTGAGACCCCACCTGGAGTACTGCCTCCAGTTCTGCAGCCCCTATTCCAAGAGGGATCTGGAGGGGCTGGAAGGTGTCCAGAGAAGGGCCACAAGGCTGAGCAGAGGGCTGGAGCACCTCTGCTGTGAGGACAGACTGAAGGAGTTGGAGCTGTTCAGTCTGGAGAAGAGAAGGCTCCCAGGTGACCTCATTGTGGCCTTCCAGGATCTGCAGGGGGCTACAGGAAGGCTGGGGAGGGACTGCTCAGGCTCTCAGGGAGTTCTAGGACTAGGGGGAATGGAATGAAGCTGGAGGTGGGGAGATTCAGGCTGGAGGTGAGGAGGAAGTTCTTCCCCATGAGAGTGGTGAAGCCCTGGAATGGGTTGTGCAGGGAGGTGGTTGAGGCCCCGTCCCTGGAGGTGTGTTTAAGCCCAGGCTGGATGAGGCTGTGTCCAGCCTGATCTAGTGTGGGGTGTCCCTGCCCATGGCAGGGGGCTTGGAACTAGCTGATCCTTGTGGTCCCTTCCAACCCTGACTGATACTATGATACCATGAAGCACCTGCTGCCTCTCTGGACACCCTGGGCCAGTGTCTTGCCACCTCATAGGGAAATTTTCTTCTTTATATCTAACCCACATCTCCCTCTTCAGTTTAAATGCATCAACTTTTGTCCTATCACAACAGGCCTTGTTAAAAAGTCTCTCCCCAGTTTTCTTATCAGCCTCTTTAAGCACCCAAATGCCACCAGGAGCTCTCCCTGGAGCATTGAGAGCTCCCCTAACTGTCTCAGGCTGGCCTCCCAGCAGAGGGCTTCCAGCCCTCCCATCACTGCTGTGGCCTCCTCTGGCCCTGCTTCAACAGATCCATGCCTCTGCAGTGCTGAGCACTCCAGAGCTGGCCCCAGCACTCCAGGTGGGGTATCAGCAGAGCACTGCAGGGGCAGAATCCCCTCCCTGCCCTTATTGCCCAGGCTGCTGGGGATCAGCCCAGGCTATGGCTTGCCTAAATCTTCTATTTTTAATCAGTTTAGGAATCCTTAAGTATGCAAACAGCTTATGCTTTGGCTGGAATCTAGCACAAAGAGCTGTGTGAAAGGCTGTTCTGGCCCTTTGCCTTTGTATTTACACCTTCCCCTCTGCCCATCAAGCTGTTTGAAGAAATCCCTTTGATTGGTGTGTTTGTGCTTCTTGTCATCTGGGATCAAACCAATTCAAGCAGTGAACATTGCTGCCTCACTATAAAAACCTTAGCAGTTCAGGAAAACTAAAAGCAATGGGAATCATTATTATCCTGCCTTGAAAACGCCTGGATTTTAGCTCAGGAGCTGGAGGAGAGAAACAGCTAACCTTGGAGTTTCTATGATTATTTTTTCCCCTAAAATGCATCAATATATTAAGAGCCAAACTAGAAAATAGTCAAGATGAGAAAAACCTAAAATTAATGTTCTGATGACATGGAGACACTGGAATGCCATTGGAATGTGCTGCCCAGGGAGATGGTGGAGTCACCATACCTGGAGGGGTTCAGGGAGGGATTGGACATGGCACTTGGTGCCATGGTCTAGTCATGAGGTCTGTGGTGACAGGTTGGACTCGATGATCTTTGAGGTCTCTTCCAACCTTGGTGAGTCTGTGTCCAGAGGAGGCCAACAAAGTTGGGGAGAGGCCTGGGCCACAGCCCTGTGAGGAGAGGCTGAGGGAGCTGGGGTTGCTTAGCCTGGAGAAGAGGAGGCTCAGGGGAGACCTTCTCGCTCTCTACAACTACCTGAAGGGAGGTTGTAGCCAGGCAGAGGTTGGTCTCTTCTCCCAGGCAGCCAGCACCAGAACAAGAGGACACAGTCTCAAGCTGCGCCAGGGGAGGTTTAGACTGGACATTAGGAAGAAGTTCTATACAGAGAGAGTGATTGCCCATTGGAATGTGCTGCCCAGGGAGGTGGTGGAGTCACCATCCCTGGAGGTGTTCACAAAAAGCTTGGATGTGGCCCTTGGAGCCATGGTTTAGTTGTCAGGAGGTGTTAGGTATCAGGTGATAGGTTGGACTTGCTGGACTTGCTGATTCAGGTGACAGCATTAATAGATGAGGGGCGAGCAACTGATGTCGTTTACCTGGACTTGAGCAAAGCCTTCGACACTGTCCCGCACCACCTCCTGGTCTCCAAGCTGGCGACACATGGGTCTGATGGATGGACCACTAGATGGATACAGAACTGGCTTGATGGCCGCACCCAAAGAGTGGCTGTCAACGGGTCCATGTCCCAGTGGAGGCCAGTGACAAGCAGAGTCCCTCAGGGATCAGTCCTGGGACCTGTCTTGTTCAACATCTTTGTGGGTGACATGGACAGTGGCATCTTGGTGCCACCCTCAGCAAGTTTGCTGATGACACCAAGCTGTGTGGTGCAGTGGACACGATGGAGGGAAAGGGATGCCATCCAGAGGGACCTGGACAGGCTGGAGAGGTGGGCACAAGCCAACCTCAGGGCTTCAACAAGACCAAGGGCAGGGTCCTGCATCTGGGTCGAGGAGCAATCCCAGGCACAAATCCAGGCTGGGCAGGGACTGGCTGGAGAGCAGCCCTGAGGAGAGAGACTTGGGGGTGCTGGTGGACGAAGCTCGACATGAGCTCTCAATGTGCGCTTGCAGCCCGGAAAGCGTCAGATCCTGGGCTGCATCAGGGTGAAGTGTGACCAGCAGGTCAAGGGAGGTGCTTCCCCCTCTACTCAGCTCTGGTGAGACCCCACCTGGAGTACTGCGTCCAGTTCTGGAGCCCTATTACAGGAGGGACGGGCATGCTGGAGCGTGTCCAGAGAAGGGCCACGAGGAGGATCAGAGGCTGGAGCACCTCCCTATGAGGACAGACTGAGGAGTTGGGGCTGTTCAGTCTGGAGAGGAGAAGGCTCCGAGGTGACCTCATTTGTGGCTTTCCAGTATCTGAAGGGGGCCTACAGGAAGCTGGGGAGGGACTGCTCAGGATCTCAGGTAGTGATAGGACTAGGGGGAATGGAATGAAGCTGGAAATGGGGAGATTCAGGCTGGATGTGAGGAGGAAGTTCTTTACCATGAGAGTGGTGAAGCCCTGAATGGGTTGTCCAGGAGGTGGTTGAGGCCCCGTCCTGGAGGTGTTTAAGCCCAGGCTGGACGAGGCTCTGGCCAGGCTGACTAGTGTAGGGTGTCCCTGCCCATGGCAGGGGGTTGGAACCTAGATGATCCTGTGGTCCTTCCAACCCTGACTGATTCTATGATTCTATGATTCTATGATCTCTGAGGTGTTTTCCATCCTGTTGATTCTATGATTCTATGGCAAACAAACCCTTTTCATTACTCAGGATTTGCTATCTACAGTGGCAGAGAATTTTCCAGTTCTCATGGGAGAGGGATTTCAATTCATACTTACCAAGGCTGAAGCCAGGTTAAAGTCCACCTGACTCTTTTGATAGGTGAGCTGACAGCTTGATTGACAGCATGAGACTATAACAGGGCATGGCTTTGAGTCAAAGACGTGGTTTACTGCAGCTGGGGGTGTTTTTGTTTACTGCGACTCTTGCTCTCTGTAATTGGTATAGGGAAATGTCTAATGTAAGAGGAGGATCCTGCTGCAAAGCCTCTGCCTGCTACACAGAAGCACCCAGAACCAGCTGTTCTGACTCTCCCTGTGCTCAGCACTTAGGCTAAGGGAAGAGGGAATAAATGAATGTGATTGCTTCCCCAAAGAAACATGTTTAGGCTACAGGATAGTCCCCTCGACTCTGCTCTGGTGAGACCACACCTGGAGCACTGCATCTTGATAGGGAGACTTGATAGGGTGCTTGGTTGCATGGTGTAGTTGATTAGGTGGTGTTGGATGATAGGTTGGACTTGATGATCTTGAAGGTCCCTTCCAACCTGGTCTCTTCTCTTCTCTTCTCTTCTCTTCTCTTCTCTTCTCTTCTCTTCTCTTCTCTTTCTCTCTTCTCTTCCTTCTCTCTTTCTCTTCTCTCTCTTCTCTTCTCTTCTCTTCTCTTCTCTTCTCTTCTCTTCTCTTCCTTCTCTTCTCTTCTCTTCTTCTCTTCTCTTCTCTTCTCTTCTCTTCTCTTCTCTTCTTCTCTTCTCTTCTTCTTCTCTTCCTCTCTCTCTCTATTCTACTCTATCCAGTTCTGGAGCCTCTGTTCCAGGAAGGATGTGGAAGTGCTGGAAGGTATCCAGAGAAGGCCACTGAGGATGAGCAGAGGGCTGGAGCTGCTCTGCTATGGAGACAGACTGAGAGAGTTGGGGCTGTTCTATCTGGAGAAGAGAAGGCTCCAAGGACACCTAATTGTGGCCTTCCAGTATCTGGAGTGGGCTCCAAGAAAGCTGGAGAGGGACTTTTGAGGGTGTCAGGGAGTGATAGGACTTGGGGGCGATGGAGCAAAACTAGAAATGGGTAGATTCAGATTGATGTTAGGGAAGCAGTTGTTAGCCCATGAGGGTGGTGAAGCCTGGCACAGGCTGCCCAGGGAGGTGGTGGAGCCTCCTGCCTGGAGGTGTTTGCAGCCAGGCTGGATGTGGCTGTGAGCAACCTGCTGTGGTGTGAGGTGTCCCTGCCCATGGCAGGGGGTTGGAACTGGCTGAGCCTTGAGATCCCAACCCTGACAATTCTCTGATCCTATGATTCTATGTACCCTGCCTCAGCCAGAGAAAAGGAAGCTGTGACAGTGTTGTGAGAGTTGGAAAGGGTCAGGGGAGCCATGGGGCCAGCATGAGGAGGCAAGTGATGAAGTGTCTGGGGGAGCAGTGTCTAGTGAGCATAAATGTATAGCTTCACCCAGTCAATGAGGATATATTGATTTAGTGTTCTCTGGAGGCTGCAGATGGCAGAAACACTCCAGCACAAGGCAGCATTTCTTGCACACTGGAACATCTTGGTCATCAAACATTTATTCCAACACTCTCCAAGGTGCAAGCCAGCAGCACGACTAATTAGCAGTGTACTGAGTCCTAAATTTTCATCCCCACCAATGCTAATTCATTCTGTAATGCATATTGAGATGAATTGTCTGTCTGAGGAATCTTCTTCATTAGCAGCATGATGAAGGGACGCAATGGACCTGTGCTTTGCCACACAGAGGCTGTTTCTTCTGCCACCAGGGTAGGCTGAGGGACTTGGGGTTCTTCAGCCTGGAGAAAGGAAGACTCCAGGGGACCTAGAGCTGACTTCCAGTACCTGAAGGGATCCTACAGAGAGGGACTTTTCCTGAGGGTGTCTAGAGACAGAACAAGGAGAATGGCTTTAAGCTGAGGGAGAATAGTGTTTACAGGAGCTTGGAGCCTTCTGGAACCGACCATTGGTTTGCATTTGTTCAGCTTGCAGAAGGAAACACATTCTCCTTCGCGGAAAGGCACAGCAGCCTTTTGGTATCTGACAAACACATCCACAGATCTGCAGGTGACTGCTCCTGGAGCGAGTCTCTGATCCACACATCTTTGGAAAGCTTCCCCAGTGCTGTGATTTATGGATC
>JAWKAJ010000388.1:0-15621 GCA_033816785.1 Picus viridis
GTGCTCTCGCGAGCCTGCTTGGGAACGAGGTGTGGCGTCAGCCGCGGGAGGTTTCAATCCGCCCAAGGCTGTGTGCGCGCCGCCATTTTGGCTCGAGAGCCTTCCTGCTGATCGTAAAAAAAAAATTCTTTTTTCAATCGGACAGTCAAACAGTCAACCATGGTTGTCACTCGGACAAAGGGTAGAAAACAGCATCACCCAGACTGAATTGCTATATCAGCATGCAGGAGTCCAGGCCGCTGCAGTGAGTGCTGAGCCTGGCACTTGGAATGGAGGGGAAGGAGAGAACAACTGTGTCAGGTGTGACTCAGGTGAACTTTCTCCTTAGTCTGTGGCCGAGCTGAAAGATGAAGTGGCTGAGCTGAAGGAGGAGGTTTCTAGGCTTAGGTCAATAAGGGACAGTGAGAAGGAATTAGATATGTGGAGAAGGCTCTGCAGATCTCCTGATGAGGGAAGAGTCCCTGGAAATGGGAGGGATGGATACAAATCCCTGCCAGGGGTGGCAAGGCGAAATCCATCCCGTCCTCCCTCCTCCTCCGCTGCCCTGCATAACAAGTACGAGGCCCTGCAGGCCGAGGGTAGTGGGGGATGAGAGGCTGAGGAGCAGCCATCTGGGCAGGAGCCCAAGGTTAGGCCAGCTAGTCCCCACCAACTATAACGACCAACTTCACAAAGAAAAGGAGAAGGGTTATAGTTGTTGGGGACTCTCTCCTGGGGGTACTGAGGGACCCATATGTCGTCCCGACCCTTCCCACAGGGAGGTCTGCTCCTACTTGGGGCACGGGTTAGGGACATTGTGAGAGACTCCTAAGTTAATCCACCCCTGACTATTACCCTCTGATGGTATGCTGGGAGTGATGGAATTGATAAGAAGGGCACTAGGGCAATTAAAAAGGAGTTTAAGGCCCTTGGACAATTGATTGAAGGGGCAGGAGCTCAAGTGGTGTTCTGCCCAGTTCCCTCAGTGGCAGGGAGTACACTCGAGAGGAACGGGAGAACCCACACCATCAACAATTGGCTCAGGGGATGGTGCCAGCAGCGAAATTTTGGTTCCTTCGATCACAGGGCAACTTTCTGCACCCGACCTGCTGGGACCTCATGGGATGCAGTTATCTAGAAAGGTAAGAGAGTCCTAGCGCTTGAGTTGGCAGGGCTCATTAAGAGGCTTTAAACTAGGTCTGAAGGGGTGGGGGAGGAACTCAGTCCCTCTGCAGATGAAGGAGTGGGGCACAGATTAGGGTCAATAAGAAGTCGAGCCCAGCTGAAGTGCATGTACACCAATGCACAGCACGGGCAATAAGCAAGAGGAGCTGGAGCCCTGGTCCACCAGGGTGACTATGATATAGTCGCCATCTGCAGAAACATGGTGGGATGACATGCACAATTGGAGTGCTGCACTGGTGGGTTACAGGCTCTTCAGGAGAGACAGGCATGAGGGAAGAGGAGGAGGGTGGCTTTGTATATTAGGGAGTCGCTCTCTGCCACAAAGCTTGAGGTGGAAATGAAGGGATTGAGAGCCTGTGGGTTAAAATCAGGGGCAGACTAACAGTCTGACATCCTGGTTGGAGTCTGTTATAGACCATCCAACCAGGATGAGTGAGGGCAGACGTAATTTGATTCTATAAGCACTGGGAGGCTGTCTCAAGGTCTGGCTTAGATCTTGTCCTTGCGGGCGACTTTGATCTGCCAGATATCTCGCTGGGAACTTCACTCAGCAGAGAGGGGAGCAGCCCATGGCCCTGGACCATGGAGCACAACTTCCTGATGCAGCTGCTGAGTGAAAGCCCCCACACAGTTCCTGACCCCGCCGCCCTCCGCGGGAGACGCGGAGTTCGCGCAGCACAGAGATGGCACAGCATAGGAGAGAGAGAATACATAACCATCACCTGGGACACGAGGTGAACCTCAGCCTGCCTATATTTGCAAAGTTCCCGCACAGCTCCTCCGAAAAATCCAGAGCTGGACCTACTTCAAACAGGAGCTTCTTATCCGGCGTGTTTCCCATCTGCCGCTGGTGTAGCCAACCGCCGAAAAAGATGCTGTATCACCTTGAGCGAGGGCAAGATAGAGTTGTTAGATTATGTAGAAAAAACTTATGCTAAATTAGTTGGAGCTGAGGCTGCTCACTCCTCCGAAATGAAGGACAGCATTTTTACAAAGGGGAGGGATAATGCTTAAAAGAAGGGCAGTGAAGAACCCCGTACTCTCCCTATTGGACCTGGGAGGGGAAAGGCACAGTGACTCAAGACGAGAAAAAGGCTGAGGTCCCTGCCTCTTGGCCTCGGCACAGCAAGGTGAGGAGTTGACAAGTGGCCTCCTGAATTGGGTGACAGGCGTAGCCCTCGCCTCCCCACCACAGGTACAACGACTCTGACAAGATTGCAAGGATGGAAAGTTTAAATAGAATGTGCGCACAGTTGTCCAGAAGGGATACTCCCATCCCCACCTCTCCCAGTGCCAGGGCTAGTCTCGCTGGCCAGGCCTGGCACTCCATCCCCCTGGCCTGGGGCTCGGCCAGGACTCCGAAGAGCCGTGCGCTGGCGAGGAAGAAGGTGGACTCCCACGCCAGATCTTGTGCTTTTAGGGATTGCGGGTAGAGAGCTGCTACGGCTGGCGTCCGCCCGCTGGCCCTGACACAGGCGCACTATGGAACATGGGCGATCACTGAACCATCGGACACTTTGAGATCACGAGAATTATTAGAACCCGCTGAGCCACCCTGAACACCAGCTATTTCAAGACACACTATGCATCATTAAGACATGTTTGGACTGAAACACAAATCATCGTAGACGCACCAATGCCTCTTCCGGCAGCTCCATCCTTCCCCGGCGCTTGGAGATCGTGTCCCTCATTCTGGTGCTGTCATTGCAGCCACTCCTCTCAAGTAGTTGTAGAGAGCAATGAGGTTACCGCCCTCCAGGCTAGCAGCTCCTCAGCCTCTTCTCATAGGTTTGTGCTCGCGGCCTCTGTTGCCTCTCTCGATTTCTTAACTGAGGCCTAAGTAGGGACACGCTCAAGGTGTCTAATTCAGCAGAGTACAGGGCACACCCTGCTGGGCCGCAGGTCAGACGCAGTTGGTCTCTTGGTCACCTGCTCGCATGGTGGCTGTCAGCACCCTGGGGTCCCCTCTCTACTTGTGGAGTTGCCACAGGTAGCTTCGCATGGGCCAGCCAGACCAGCGGGATACCTGGCACTTTGACTCCATGTCCAGCCGATCAACTTCCCGCAGAGTTCATCTGCTCATCATAGCTTCCTCATCCAGATTGTCAATGAAGACATTGAAGAGATTACACAACCCACCAGCTTCTAGCCAGCAGCCTGCTGTGGGGGAGGGAGGTCAGGCCTGCTGAAGTCCAGGTAACTGAGACCAGGTGCTAGGCTTTTCCCTTTAGGTTTTACCCCAACAATATTTTACTCAGAATCGAAGTGTCACTGAATCGTGCACTCAGCAATGTACTGAACTGCATGTATTTCAGCACAGGAGTGGCCTGTGGATGTGGTCTACCTGGACTTCAGCAAGGCCTTTGACACCCTCCCCCACAGCAAACTGCTGGCTAAGCTGTCAGCTTGTGGGTTGGGCAGCAACACTCTGCGCTGGGTTGGGAACTGGCTGGAGGGCCAGGCCCAGAGACTGGTGGTCAATGGTGCCACATCCAGCTGGAGGCCAGTCACCAGTGGCGTCCCCCAGGGATCAGCGCTTGGCCCAATCCTCTTCAATGTCTTCATTGACAATCTGGATGAGGGGATTGAGACAGTCATCAGC
This sequence comes from Picus viridis, assembly GCA_033816785.1. Classification (NCBI taxonomy): domain Eukaryota; kingdom Metazoa; phylum Chordata; class Aves; order Piciformes; family Picidae; genus Picus; species Picus viridis. The sequence goes on from JAWKAJ010000388.1 coordinate 3,767, forward strand.
AAATTTGCATATGACACCAAGTTAGGAGCAGATGTTGGTCAGTTAGAGGACAGAAGGGCTCTGCAGAGGGACCTTGATCGGCTGGACAGATGGACGGAGTCCAATGGGATGGAATTCAACGAGTCCAAGTGCCGGGTGCTGCACTTTGGTCACAACAACCCCATGCAGAGCTACAGGCTGGGGTCGGAGTGGCTGGAGAGCTCCCAAACAGAGAGGGACTTGGGGGTGCTGATCGACAGCCACCGGAACATGAGCCAGCAGTGTGCCCAGGTGGCCAAGAAGGCCAACTGCATCCTGGCCTGCATTACGAATAGTGTGGCCAGCAGGAGCAGGGAGGTCATTGTGCCCCTGTACTCTGCTTTGGTTAGGCCGCACCTTGAGTACTGTGTCCAGTTCTGGGCCCCTCAGTTTAAGAAGGACATCGAGACACTTGAACGTGTCCGGAGAAGGGCAACAAGGCTGGGGAGAGGCCTTGAGCACAAGCCCTATGAAGAGAGGCTGAGGGAGCTGGGGTTGTTTAGCCTGGAGAAGAGGAGGCTCAGGGGTAACCTCATTGCTCTCTACAACTACTTGAAGGGTGGCTGTGGCCAGGAAGGGGTTGGCCTCTTCTCCCTAGCAACCAGCACCAGAACAAGGGGACACAGTCTCAAGCTGCACCAGGGGAAGTTTAGGCTGGAGGTGAGGAGAAAGTTCTTCACCGAGAGAGTGACTCGTCATTGGAATGGGCTGCCCGGGAGGTGGTTGAGTCACCGTCCCTGGAGGCGTTCAAGAGGGCATTGGACATGGCACTTGGTGCCATGGTCTAGTCGTGAGGTCTGTGGTTACAGGTTGGACTCGATGATCTTCGAGGTCTCTTCCAACCTTGGTGATACTGTGATACTGTGATACTGTGATACTTGTGAGTGTTCAAGTGGCTCAGCAGGTCCCAAACTAATTCCTCATGGATATCCAGGTGTGGTGGTTTGGGCTGGATGCCCACTGTTGCATGGTGCACTTCCTGTGTCCAGAAGTCCAGCCCAGCGGGTGGACACCGGAAAACCATGTATCTCCTACCACAATCCCCTGCACTGCTATAAGATCTAGCGTGGGGTCCACCTCTTTCTCTTTCTTCCCTCGCCAGCACCCGGTAACTGGGGGAGACGTCTCCTGGCTAGGCCCAAGGCCAGGGGGATGGGCGGTCTCAGGCCTGGCCAGCTGAGACTAGCCTAGCAGTGGGGGGGGGGGTGAAGAAGAACAAGCCCTGGGGGTATTGGGCCCACCCTCAGGTGGGGATGGGGTGTATCCGGGTGTGTTTTGGGGTTTCTTCTGTCACTGTTTCTGGTTCTTTTGTGCACATTCACCTTTTTTCTATTTAAACTTTTCCATCACTTTTGCAATCCGTTTGTCAGAGTCGTTATTTTGCCTGTGGTGGGGAGGGGCTGCCTCAACCCACTACACCAGGGCATTACACTGCTCCCTGACCCCATCACCCAGCTCAGGAGGCCACTTGTCCTGAACTCCTCCTGCCTTGCTGTTAAAAATTGAGGCAAAGAAGGTGTTCAGGACCTCAGCCTTTTCCTCGTCTTGAGTCACTGTGCTCCCCTCCAGGTCCAATAGGGAGTGCAGGTTCTTCCTGCCCTTCTTTTTGGCATTAACATATTTGTAAAAATGCTTTTTATTGTCCTTCACAGAGGTGGCCAGCCTCAGCTCCAACTGGGCCTATGCCTCTCTAGTTTTTTTCCTACATAATCTAACAACTTCCTTAAACATATCTCGAGAAGCCTTCCCCTCCTTCCAAAGGTGATACAGCATCTTTTTTCCCTTTCCAGGCTGGTTGACTTCCCCACCAGCTCATCTTTCGGCAGATGGGAACCGCCAGTTCCTGTGCCTTCAAGAGCTCCTGTTTGAAATAGGTCCAACCTTCCTGGACCCCTCGGTTCTTGAGGGCTGATACCCAGGGAACTTTGCAAATACTTTTTTTTAAACAGGCTGAAGTTCACCCTCCGGATGTCCAAGGTGATGGTTCTGTTGGTGCTCCTCCCTATCTCCCTATATATTGAAAACTTCACCATCTCATGGTTGCTGCACCCCAGGCAGCCTCCCATGGCCACGTCTCCCACCAGCCCTTCTCTATTGGAGAACAGCAGGTCAAGCAGAGCTTGACCCCTGGTAGGCTCACTCAACAGCTGCATCAGGAAGTTGTCCTCCATGTGGTCCAGGAATTTTCTGGACTGCCTCCTCTCTGCTGAGTTAAGTTCCCAGCAGATATCTGGCAGATTAAAGTCACCCACAAGGACAAGATCTAATGACCTTGAGACAGCCTCCAGTTGCTTATAGAATAATTGTCTGCCTACTCATCCTGGTTGGATGGTCTATAACAGACTCCAACCAGGATGTCAGATTTGTTGGTCTGCCCCCTGATTTTAACCCACAGGCTCTCAATCCCTTCATTTTCCACCTCAAGTTTTGTGGCAGAGAGTGACTCCCTAATATACAAAGCCACCCCTCCTCCTCTTCCCTCTTGCCTGTCTCTCCTGAAGAGCCTGTAACCCACCAGTGCAGCACTCCAATTGTGCATGTCATCCCACCATGTTTCTGAGATGACGACTATATCATAGTCACCCTGGTGGACCAGGGCTTCCAGCTCCTCTTGCTTATTGCCCATGCTGTGTGCATTGGTGTACATGCACTTCAGCTGGGCTCTCGACTTCTCTATTGACCCTAATCTGTGCCCCACTCCTTCATCTGCAGAGGGACTGAGTTCCTCCCCCACCCCCTTCAGACCTAGTTTAAAGCCCTCTTAATGAGCCCTGCCAACTCAAGCGCTAGGACTCTCTTACCTTTTCTAGATAACTGCATCCCATGAGGTCCCAGCAGGTCGGGTGCAGTAAAAGTTGCCCTGTGATCGAAGAAACCAAAATTTCGCTGCTGGCACCATCCCCTGAGCCAATTGTTGATGGTGTGGGTTCTCCCGTTCCTCTCAGTGTACTCCCCTGCCACTGAGGGAACTGAGCAGAACACCACTTGAGCTCCTGCCCCTTCAATCAATTGTCCAAGGGCCTTAAACTCCTTTTTAATTGCCCTAGTGCCCTTCTTATCAATTCCATCACTCCCAGCTTGTATTACCATCAGAGGGTAATAGTCAGAGGGGTGGATTAACTTAGGGAGTCTCCTCACAATGTCCCTAACCCGTGCCCCAAGTAGGGAGCAGACCTCCCTGTGGGAAGGGTCGGGACGACATATGGGTCCCTCAGTACCCCCCAGGAGAGAGTCCCCAACAACTATAACCCTTCTCCTTTTCTTTGTGAAGTTGGTCGTTATAGTTGGTGGGGACTGCTTGGCCTTAACCTTAGGCTCCTGCCCAGATGGCTGCTCCTCAGCCCTCTCATCCCCCACTACCCTCGGCCTGCAGGGCCTCGTACTTATTATGCAAGGGCAGCGGAGGAGGAGGGGAGGGACGGGATGGATTTCCCTTGCCACCCCTGGCAGGGATTTGTATCCATCCCTCCCCATTTCCAGGGACTCTTCCCTCATCAGGGGAGATCTGCAGAGCCTTCTCCCACATATCTAATTCCTTCTCACTGTCCCTTATTGACCTAAGCCTAGAAACCTCCTCCTTCAGCTCAGCCACTTCATCTTTCAGCTCGGCCACCAGACTAAGGAGAAAGTTCACCTGGTCACACCTGACACAGTTGTTCTCTCCTTCCCCCTCCATTCCAAGTGCCAAGCTCAAGCACTCACTGCAGCTGGCAGCCTGGACTCCTGCATGCTGATATAGCAATTCAGTCTGGGTAGATGCTGTTTTTCTACCCTTTGTCCGAGTGACAACCATGGTTGACTGTTTGACTGTTCGATTGAAAAAAGAATTTTTTTTTTTTGCGCTCAGCAGGAAGGCTCTCGAGCCAAAATGGCGGCGCGCACACAGCCTTGGGCGGGATTGAAACCTCCCGCGGCTGACGTCACACCCCGTTCCCAAGCAGGCTCGCGAGAGCACGATCCTGCCGGACCCACCTGCTAACCCCGAGCTCTCCCAACCCACAAAGCCCCGAAATGAAAGTGAAACCAAGCAGGAAGCTCACGGTCCAAGCGGGGTGGTCCCGGGTGCCGGCTCCGGTCGGCTATCAAGCCAAAATGGCTCTGTGTGTGTTGTTCACAGTTCGAGTTGGTACAAATAAATACGTTCCAAAACAAGATCATTACCTCTTTGAAAGCTGCCCTTAATTTAATCAAAATTATTCAGCATGCTAAGTAAATTATTTTAATGAGACTGTTAATATTTTTAATATTCAACAGGATTATTGAGGGTTGTTGTGATTTCAAAGTTTAATGACACTACTGTTTAATATTAACATTTTTAATCATTAAAACATCCTTTTTGTTCACTTGCAACCTGATGCATCTTAACAGCATCAGCCTGACACAGTTGATACTATGACCCTATGCTTCAGGTAATTTGTCCAGGCAATAAATTTATTTCAAGACCAAATTTATAGGAATGTGCTCACCTCCAGAAACCTTCCCACTCAGCACAGAATTCAGAGTAATCTCATCTTCCCCAAGTGCCTGAATAGTTATCTCTGAAAACTGCAGCAGACTGCTCATTACCTGAGCTGTTTGCATTCTTCACTGTAATGAAAGAAAACAGCACAAAAATTTGTCAGCCATAAATATCTCTGAGATTTGAAACAGAGCTATCTCCTATAAATTGCCTGTAGCTGTTTTCCTAAAAAAAAAAAGTGGCACTCAGGACAGTTTTTGACCTCACAGCACAACAAAAGCTTTTTAGTAAATTTGCACTTTGTCATTTTTTACTCCTGCAGAAAGAGGATTTAGTGAATGAGTTAGCAAGTTAGTGTATATCACTGGGCCATTTCTTTCACACTTAGAAAAACTCCCCCTGATATTTTAGGCAAAAACTCTACATTTAATCCAAAACCTAGATTTTAGTCTAAAAAGGCACTAGCATAACACATAGTCTGTATCCAAATTCTACAGTTAGGCTTATTTCACTCAAGTGCAGACTTAGAGATTCTCTTGCAGAGTTTGTGTGAATGTTCTGTAAGCACAAATATGCAGCAGAAGGCAAGAAGAAAGAATTCCAGCTCTCCATTCAAACAACCCTTAACAACTAAGATCCTGTTTCTGATGCAGACCATTGATTTGATTTCCCTTTAAATGATAAAATCAACACAGACCAGATCCAGGTCACCCAGCTGCCTCCTAATTCCAGATTTGCTGTTCCTGTATAGCATGGCTAAGCTAGCAGAAGCTCCTGAAGTCAGTTCTGAAATTATGCTCTCTTACACACTGCTTGTGAACCTGGACAGACAGATGTAAGTGTAAACTGTTTCAGCAGAGAACACGTACACAGCCTTCCTAACAGATGAAGACAGGTCCAGCCTACCACACTGGTATGCCATTGCACCACTTGCCCCTCACCACACAAAAATGCAATGAAGAGAAAGGCCTTCCAAAATCACTGGAGGTCATCTGATCCAACTCCCCTGCTCAGGTACACTGCCCAGGACCATGTCCAGACAGCTTCTGAATATCTAAATTTGAAGCATACTTTTATAGCAGGCCCAAGTTTTTGGTGACTTTTCCCTACTAATTTAAGTATGCCCTCCACCACACAGGTAAAACACCACCACACAATGGCTTCTGTTATCGTGCAGGCACACTCCTCCCTGGACTTCATTGCATTGTCAGTGCAAGCCTTTGCATTCTTGTTAAATTACAAAATCCAGTGGGCTGTGACAACCTCATACTTTCTGATCTTACCTAATAAAGTAGTGAGCTGAAGCACTGGGTATAAGTACAGTGAGTAGACATCAGGAGGCACTCCCTTACTGAACCTGTATCTCCTGGGGTACATAACCTGGGAGATCCATACACAGTGTTGCCTGGCAAACGTACACACAACCCCTCCTGCCTGGATCATGGCCCACTTTGAAGAGTGCCAAGACTGCCTGGCAAGAATAATGGTCACAATGAAAAAGTACTGACCAAAGTCAATCATCTTGTGACCCGATAAACACTGATCCTAAGTGAGCTCCCCAGGATCACAGTGGGCTTTGTCTTGGCATCTCCCCATGAGCTGGGATGCCTCTCAGGCCAGATTCCAGTCATCCACTGTTAAAGCTGATGAAGGGAAAGAATGTCCGTCTGCAAACATCAACAGGGAAGACCATCTGCATGTAAAAGCCAACACAGGCAAACATGATTAAATCACTGTAATTGGCAGATAGGGAAACACCTTAATTCTAGGTTAATCTATATATAGATATATACCTATATCGATATATATCTATATAGATATATATATACACCTACATCTATATAGATATATATCTATATAGATATATCTGTGTGTGTGACTTGCTTAGAGAACTTTGTTGAATCCTTGTATAAACCACTGTATTGAACATGACAGCCTATTGATTAATGACTAATTAAGCATTGCTATATAATCATGCCACATGATCTTAGGATTTGTCATAATACTGTCTCCCACAGCATCCTCCCAGAAAAACTGTCTGCTCATGGCTTAGATGTGTGGATGCTTTGCTGGATGGAAAACTGGCTGGATGGCTGGGCCCAAAGAGTGGTGGTGGATGTAGTTAAATCCGGTTGATGGACAGTCACAAGTGGTGTTCCCCAAGGTTCAGATTTGGGACCTGCTCTGTTTAACATTTCTATTAATGATCTGAACAGGAGATTGAGTGCACCCTCAGTAAGTTTGCAGATGACACCAAGCTAGGTGTATATGCTAATCTTTTTCAAGGTAGGGAGCCTCTACAGAGGGATCAGGACAGGCTGGATCAGTGGGCTGAGGCCAAGTGCCAGGTCCTGTACCTGCATCACAACAACCCAAGGAAGTGACCATCTCCCTGTACTAAGCAGTGGTGAGGCTGCATCTTGAATAATGTGTTCAGTTCAGGGTCCTTCACTACAAGAAGTCACTGAGGTACTGGAGCATGTCCAAATGAAGACGGTTATGGGTCTAAAGCACAGGCCTTATAAGGAGCAGCTGAGGGAACTGGGATTGTTTAGCTAGCCTGAAGAAAAGGAGACTGAGGGGAGAGCTTATTGCTCTCTATAAATACTTGAAAGGAGGTTGTACTGAAATGGGTGTTGGTCTCTTCTCCCAAGAAACAACAGACAGGACATGAGGAAATGGCCTTAAGTTGCAACAGGGGAGGTTTAGACCAGATGTAAGGGAAAATGTCACTGCTGAAAGGCTTGTGAGGCACTGTAACAGACTGCCAGGGGAAATGATTGAGTCACTGTCCCTGGAGTGATTTCAAAGACTTGATAGATTTGATGCTTGGGAACATGGTTTAGTGGTGACTTGGTAATGTCAAGTTAACAGTTGTACTTGATTTTATAGGTGTTTTCCAACCAAAATGATTCTGATTCTAACCATTTGGTGCTGAGATCTTCAAGTAGTATAGTTCACTGTATCTTTAATAAGTAAAGGGTGGGTGATTTAGACTTACACAAGAAATTGTCCTTCTATGTTTAATGTGTTTAGATAAATTTAGATTTTAATAAGCATGCTTTACAATAGAAAAACTATAACCCAATTCTGGAGGTGTACCTCTCAAAAAATCCCCAAGCTAATACATTTAATAGAATTGCACACTTCAAGCACTTGTAAAATGGAATTTATTATCTCAAGAGAATCCAGATTTTAGTTTCATTGCAATTTGGGATAAGGATACTGAATTTAATTTTAAAAGAAAACTAGCTTAAAATGTTATGTTCTGCAAGCATCAAAATATTTCAACCATCAAAAAGTTCAGCAATCTCAAGCCCAGTGATAGCCATTTTAATTCTAGTTTCTGTGCAGTAGTTAGAGAAAGAATGAGAAACAAATAGGTTAAGAATTGGACCATTCAGTGCAAACACTTAAATAAGAATGCCAGATAAGAACGTCTGTTTCTTAAGAGAAGGCAGCACATGAAGCAGCAGAGGGTCATTTCTTACTAATCAAATGCTCCAGAAGCACCACAGTTAAAATCTGTATTATATTAGATTCCCTGTTTACATCTGACCAAATATTATTGAGTCATGTACATGGAACACACTAACTTCTGTGGGATGTACATGCATCCAAGAACCATATGTTTAACAATTGGAAAAATACAACAATTTGGCTCCTCTACCAACAATACAAGTTCCACCAAGCAGCATCTTCAGGGCAAGCATCTTCATACTCATTTACCAATATGCTGCAAAACCAAACTAGACAAAATGTCTCACTAATACTTAAAACGCCATCTCTCTTTAAATCTTCAGCCTTCAAGAGCAGAAGAATGATGCAAAAGTTGTCAACTCTGTATTTGCCTTTGTGAAGTCATGGTCTAGTAATAGGACTCAAATTATTGCATTGTTAAAGAACTAGAGTTTTCTTTTACTTGCATCAAGATATAGCAATTCTAATGGAGTCAAAAGCAAATTTTCAGGTCAACTGAGATGAGAGATCACAGCATGAGTAAATGGCTGCTGTCATAAGGCCTTAGTCATTTTCAGAACAAGTGGGATTTGAGGCCTCTATTTCACTGTGTTAATCAGCTAGGTGTTAAATCATTTACACTGCAGTCACTGATGTCAAGAGTGACATCAGTCCAGTCTATGAGGAATCTGCAGTTCAATTTGAAAACATCATGGGGAGGTAGAAGGTGGGGAAGAGAGCTATTTTTAACAGTACACTTTGTGAAATTATTTTCTGTAGGTATCTAAGAGGGATAATTCTCTAGAGGACAGGCTTTCAAATAAATTATTTCACTATCCAGCAGAACTGCAGTACTGTTTTGTTGTTTAATAATCCACAGGAATCCTTTCTTGCTTTACACACTCCTGCCATAACCATTATGCAACAATTAGCTAAAACCCCTAGAAAGTATTAATGCTGATTCAAAAATGTACAGCATTGTCTGAAACAACTGTTAATAAGCTGGCTGTATTACAACTGTAAAAATGTACCAATGTGCATATGTGTGTGATGCACCTCATAGTATCTAGAAGTTCATGTCTAAACAGTAGTATGATCATCTGAGAGACTCATTTACAAATTCTTCATTAACAGCATCATGAGCCTGAATTTGTACTTCAAATGCTACAGATCTTCTTACAGTTTGCTGACAAGGAGAGTAACTGTGAAGCAGTGTCATGCAGACTGTCTTAAAATTCAGGTCTTTCAAGGTTCTACATGTTGCTCTATAGAAAACTCTTCTTTGCAAATAACTGATTAAAGTTTCTGCCCATTCAGGATATTCTCACTAGAAAATAATTAATTCTCTGGTTTCCACTGTATCTGCAGAAGTTAATTCCAACAGGATGATTTGTATTAATTTGTATTTTCTAAAAAACAAATGTAGAAAGAAATCACAGAATGCTAGGGATTGGAAGGGACCTTGAAAGATAATCTGGTCCAACCCCCCTGCCAGAGCAGGATGACCTATACCAGATCACACAGGAACTCATCCAGATGGGTTTTGAATATCTCCAGAGAAAGAGACTCCACAACCCCCCTGGGCAGCCTGTTCCAGTGTACCATCACCCTCACAGTGAAATTTTTTTTCCTCGTGTTTACATGGAACTTCCCCCCACTGCCCCTTTTCCTGTCACTGGGCATCGCTGAGAAGAGCCTGACTCCATTCTCACCATAAACATTAATGAGGTCACCCCTTAGTTTCCTTTTGTCCAAGCTACAGGGCCCCAGCTCACTCAGTCTCTCCTCATAAGATGTTCCACTCCCTTAATAATTTTTGTGGGTCTGCACTGGACTCTTTTAAGCAGTTCCCCGTCCTTCTTGAACTAAGGAGCACAGAACTGGACACAATATTCCAGATGTGACCTCACCAGGGCAGAGCAGAGGAGGAGGAGAACCTCTCTTGAATTGATGTGACTAGAACATTATAGTGGGGTGTTTCCTCAGCAAATCATTGATGTACTCTTTTGACTATGATCAATTAATTTTCTTAAAGCAGGTTTCTGTTGTGAAGAGGTTATTGAATTTATTAATATGAAATATGAGTTATGAAAATATTATTTTATTATCATATTATTAATAACCGATGAATCAACAACTTATAAACATGTTCTAGTGCACGCTCATGAAATACATTCCATAAGTGGCTTAGTATTATGATTAGAACTTAATTAGAACTATCTACAGACTATTTCTATATTTTATATAATGAAGGGTGCAGTTCCACCGCTTGGCCACTAGATGGCGACTCGGCGGAACGCGGGCGGCTTCTGGCTATATACAGCAATATTGCAATCTTTCTGTGCGTCAGCGATTACTCTGCTACACGCGGATACTTTGAACTGAGTGCTAGTAGGTGGAAAGCACGTGGAAGATACTCTGTAGCTGTTGTTTGTAGCAAGGTGGGGGTCCGGCTGACTACTGCCGCTGGACCGGTTCCTAGTCGAGTTGGACGGTGGTGTTGGGTACTGTCTCCTCTCTCCGCAGCAGTGGAGAGGGAATGCTGGAACCTGGGCTTAGCTCGGAAGCAGGTTCCCTTCAGGACTCGGTCGGTTCCCTCCAGACAATAGGGACAGGTCCTGGTCGGGTTCAGCCCGTGGGGTCGGCCCTGGGAGTCACCCCGCACGGCAGGGCGGGGCAACGGTTGCTGGTTACTGGCCTTAAAGAAACATCAGGACTCTCGGAATGGTCCCGGGTTCAGTGCAGTATAGGCATGAACAATGCTTTAGTCTTCCCTGAGGTTACAGGGCTCGGAGCGGCACACGTAGCGGCTCTCCTCCTGCTATAGCGGGGCTAGGTATATGAGGACTTAGTCTCTATCAAGTCCCTTCTCCCTGACAGCTGGGCCGATCCTACCCTCGGGGGCGGATCCAGTCCTCCGGTAGCACGTAGGCTCTCCCGGTTGGTACGACTGGCTGTGGCAATGCTGGCTTCTCGAGCTCAGTGAAGGTCCTCCCTCTGGGGTGATCCTCACGACCAGAATGCTTCTCACAATGCAGAGGCTTCAGTATGCGTGCATGTATGATAGAAGCTAACAACAATAAGATCAGTGGCAGAGGCTGTGGCTCGAGAGCTGCTCTCTTGAGCAAGTACAGAGACAAAGTGAAAGAGGGGGCAACTTGTTTACCAACAGGGGTAATACTTACAGATTCCTTGAGGCTGGGTTTGACCAATGGGCACTCTCATAGACAACTAGCTTCAGCCTATAGAAAGCGTGAAGCTGGAATTATGCCCATACTTGATAATTGTCTTCCTCCTGAAGGAGGAGAAACCTGTCCACATGCTGGGACCAGATCTAGTATCTGGGCAGAATGTGCCTTCACCACAGTTTCCACTTATAATACATATAAAAGCAGTGTTACAGAATCACAGAATCACAGTCATGAGTTTGAAAAGGACCTCTTGGGATCATTTAGTCCAGCTCTCCTGTTCATGGAGGTCACCTACACTAAGTTGCCTAGGATCCTGTCTAGTTAGGGTTTTAATAGCTCTAAGGATGGACATCCTGTTCCAGTGTTTAATCACCCTTACGGTAAAAAAGTGTTCTCTTGTGTTCAAATGAAATTTTACTTGCTTTAATTTGAGCCCACCACCTCTTGTCCCAGAATCATACAATGGAATAGAATCATAGAATGGGTTAGAAAGGCCCTTTAAAGGCCATCTAGTCCAACAGCTCTACAAGGCACATCTTCAACTAGATCAGGTTGCTCAGAGCCTCATTCAACCACCCCCCGCCCCCCGTCAGCAGGCACTACAGAGGAAAGACTGTCTCACTTTTCATTCTCTTCCCCCGTAACACAAGGTTAAGTCTTCTCTCTTCCAGGCTAGAGTCTCAACTCTCCTAACCTTTCCCCATATGAGGTGTTCCAGCCCCTTGATC
>JAWKAJ010000389.1:0-15620 GCA_033816785.1 Picus viridis
TCGACATGAGCTTGGGGGCTGGGCTTGAGCTTGGGAGCTGCTTCTGAGCTTAAGCCTTTGATCATTGGAGCTGCTTCTGAACATGGGAGTTGAGTCTGTGCTTAAGCCTTGGTCTGAGCTTTGGAGCTGCTTCTGAACATTGAGCTTGGTCTGAGCTTGGAAAATGTTTCTGAGCTTATTTGCTGGTTCTTGAACTTGGGGGCTGGTTCTGAGCTTTGGAGCTGCTTCTGAACATGGGAGCTGGTTCTGAGCTTAAGCCTTGGTCTGAGCTTGGGAAGTGGTTCTGAGTTTATATGCTGGTTCTTGAGCATGGTAGCTGCATCTGAGCTTGGGATCTGCTTCTGCACTTCTGAGCTGGGAGTGAGCTGCCGAGCTGGTTCTGAGTGAGCTGCCAAGCTGGGTGTGAGCTTCACCCCTGCCTTGAATTTAAAATGGGAGAGTTCAGCCAGTTGGAAGTTGAAGCAGAGCTGCTTTTCACTGCAGGGCTTCAGAGTTTGTGATGCTCAAAAGGCAGATCTCAAAGAGCTGCTGCAAGAGTTGAGCTGAAGTGGAACAGTGGCCTGCAGAGGAAAAAGCTTTCCCCTCCCAGCCAGCCATTGGAATCATCTCCCCAGGGCAGTGGTGGATTCCCCTGCAGGGCAGAGTTGGAAGGCTCAGCTTGGCAGGGGACTGGGCCAGCTCCTTTCAAGTCCAGAGTCAGCTGGCAAGGTTGGAGCAGCTGAGCCTTGGGGTCCCTTGCAGCCTGGCATTGTGTGCCAGCAGAGCTGTGCTGCTGGTTTTGAGAGCACTTGGAAAGCTTCTTGAGCATTTGTGAAGAGTGTGCAACACATCCCTGAGCCTAGAAACTCCTTCAGCTCTCTTCAGAATGAACTCTGCAGAGCTGGAAGAGCTTTCAAGGAATTTGGCAGAGTTTTGGAGGACTTTGGAAGGGCTTTTGGTTCTCCTCCTCCTTGTCTTCTTCCTTGCACTCCTCTGCCTCATCTTTTTCCTCCTCTCCCTGGAGGCTGTACTTGGAATCCTAGAGTGGTTTGGGTTGGACAGGACCTGCAAAGGTGATGCAGTCCAAGCCCCTCTGCAGTCAGCAGGGACATCCTGCACTAGATCAGGTTGCCCAGAGCCCTGTCCAGCCTCACCTTGAACATCTCCAGGATGGGACCTCAAGCCCCTCCCTGGGCAACCTGTTGCAGTGTTCCAGCAGCCTCCTGGTGCAGAACTTGTTCCTCACATCCAATCTCAGTCTGCTCTGCTCTAGTTTGAAGCCATTGCCTCTGGTGCTAGCCCAGTTCCTTAGATGCTTCCTCAGCCACAGCATTTCCTACTCCACCCTTCCAGCTGCAGTGGCCGTGGAGGTGGGGGACACAGGGCCGTGGGACAGCCAAGGCAGCAGGGACATGGATGGGCTGGGAATGAGGGAAGGGACTGGGAGTGGCCAGGCAGGAATTAGCCTTGTCCCCCAAAAAGGGGACGGGGTTCAGGTCCCATGTGATTAATGTATGTGAAGGAAATGGCAGATTCTGGCAGCACTTCAGGAGTTGAAAGGAGTGAACTGTGCTGCAGCTCTGCCTGTGTGAGGTGGAAGATGAGCAACAGCCCAGGGGCACTGTGCCCTCCCAGCAAACCTCATTTTCTCCTGGGCATGTGGAGTGGCAGCTCCAGAAGAACTGCAAAGAGAAAGCTGAGAGGTCAGGGAGAGAAGGAAGCCAAACCCTTTCCACTGAGTCTCTTTGGGCTGCAGGTGCGTGAAGGGTGGTAGAGGTGTCAGGTTTGAGCAGGAGACAGAGACTCCTCCTGCATCCCAGTGAGGGCTGAAGAGGTTTAGCAAGAAGCTGCCCAAGTGCCTTCCCCCTTTGCTGCATCTGCAGAGATCATGAAGCTCCCTTTGTCTCTGTCTTCAGGGCTGCTGTGACCTTCTCTTGGGGAGTGGGCAGCAGAGAGGTGTGTGCAGGGCAGAGCTGAGCACAGAGTGGGTGTGCTGGGGGCAGGGCCAGGGAGGAGAGGTGGGGACAGAGCAAGATCTGCTGTCAAATGCAGCTACAGGCAGCAGAGGCTTGGGCAGGCAGTGGGAGGAAGCTGCAGGCAAGGCCTGGGAGAGGCTGTGTGGAGGCAGCTGTGTTGTGGTGCTGGCCTGCAGCTGTGTGCTGGGGGCTGTGTGGTGGGCAAGGAGCTGAGTCTGCCCTTGTTGAGGCCTCCCATCTTGATGAGCCCTGGCTGTGTGCTGTGCCTGTGCTGCTGGGCTTGGGAGCTGCCCCCAGCAAGGCTGAGCTGTGCTGCCTGGTCCTGGGCAGTGCTGAGCCATCCCTTGCAGGTCAGTGTTCTCCTCTGAGCCCTTTGCTTTCCTGTAGCAAGTGCTGTGTTCCTCTTTCTCCATCATCTCTGCCCCTGTGTGCTGGGGAAGAGCAGAGTTTGCAGATCTGCCCCTTGGAGCAGCCCAGCAGGTAAGAAACCCCGACTGGGGCAACGGCAGAATCCCAGGCCCCTAGGGCAGCTCCCATCCTCCTCCAACCCCTCCTGCCCAGCATATTTCACTTCTCCAGAGGCTCTGAGGTACATCAGGTGCTGGAGTCTGGGAACTTCCCAGGCTGGTGGGGGTCAGTTGTGTGCAGGAGGTGATGTTTGGGGTTGGAGTGTGGAGGGTGGTGGGAGAAGGTTGAAGGTCATTTGGTGGTTCTTGGTCAGTGCTGCTGCCTCCATTGTCTGAGCCAGGAGAGATTAAAGGACAGGGCCTGAATTCAGGAAGCTGTACAACACACCCAAACCCCACCACACTAGTTACCTACCTTTAAAAGAAATAATTTTTTTTTCCCCTCCCACCCCCACTTACAAAAGCTTTTGAATATACAATACTAGCTGAAGGAAATATTGGCGCTGTTAAGTCTCTGTGCTGTGGTCGCCATGCTGCTGGCTCCTCCGCCTCATCCCTGTGCTAAGCAGCAGCCGGGAGCAGGGACCCTTTCTGTCCCGACACCTGCCTGGAGCCGCCTGCTCTGCGCTGCCCTGGCATCTATCTAGGACTCCTTGGAATCATTGGAGACTGCCCCTGTGTGCCAGGGAAGAGCAGAGTTTGCAGACCTGCCCCTTGGAGGAGCCCAGCAGGTAAGGAACCCAGAGTGGGGCAACAGCAGACCTCCAGGGCACCTCCCCACCTTCTCCAGCCCCTCCTACCCCTCCTGCCCAGCACCTCTCCAGAGGCTCTGAGGTACATCAGGTGTTGGAGTCTGGGAACTTCCCAGACTGGTGGGGGTCAGTTGTGTGCAGGAGGTGATGTTTGGGGTTGGAATGTGGAGGGTGGTGGGAGAAGGCTGAAGGTCATTTGTTCTTCCTTGGTCAGTGCTGCTGCCTCCATTGTCTGAGCCAGGAGAGATTAAAGGACAGAGCCTGGGCCAGGAACCACCCTTGCAGTGCTGCCAGGCTCAAGAGAGTGGGACAAGATGACTTGTAAGTCCTGGGGTACCTCAGGCCACTGATCACAGGAACCTGGGGTCTCAGCACAGGTATTAGAGGCCTGAGCCCACACTGTGGAAGAAACTGCAGGTTTGAGGGCTCCTCTGCATTTCCTCCAGATGGGTGTTGGGAGGTGTTGGGAGTCAGGGACTGTCATGACCCAAGCAGGATCTCAGGGTTGGAGGTCCTGGGTTCTGGTGCTTCTGTCTTCCCTATTGCACAGCTGTGACCCCTTCCTGCAACAGTGTGGCCTCACAGAAGGACCCAGGCAAGAGCTGGGAGGAGAAGGAGCACTCAGAGATCAAGTTGGAGAAGCCCAAGTGGGCTCAAGGCATAGGAGGAGGAGGAGGAAAAAGATTACAAGATGGGTGATGATGCTGTGGAGAATGATGACTATGAGGATGAGTATGAAGAGGAGGACAATGATGAGGATGAAGGGGCCCAGGATGAGGAGAAGGAATGTATGGAGGAGGATGAAGCCAGAGCAGGTCCCTCTGTGCCACCCAAGCGGCTGAATCAGTGTTCAGAGTGTGGGCAAAGCTTCCCACCTGGCTCAGAGCCGGTGAAGCACCACTGCCCTCACTCTGTCACCCGGCCCTTCATCTGTGGTGACTGTGGCAAGAGGTTCAGACGGAGCTGTGATCTCAGCCAGCACTGCCTCACCCACACCAGTGAGAAGACCTTCACCTGCAGGGCTTGTGGCAAGACCTTCAAACGCAGCTCTAACTTCACCACCCACCAGCGCATTCACACTGGAGAGAAGCTGTTCCCCTGTGCTGAGTGCGGCAGGAGCTTCACCACGAGCACTGCATTCATCCAGCATCAATTCGTGCACAGTGGTGAGAAACCTTACAGCTGTGCCGACTGCGGCAAGAGCTTCACCCAGAGCTCCAATCTCAGTCGGCACCGTCGTGTGCACGCTGGTGAGAAGCCTTTCTTCTGTGCAGACTGCGGCAAGAGATTCACGGACAAGTATACCCTGACCATGCACCGCAATGTGCACAGCACTGAGAAGTCCTTCACCTGCAAGGACTGCGGAAAGGGCTTCAAAACCATCTCCACGCTCACCATCCACCGCCGGATCCACTCCAGACAAAAACTGTTCCCCTGTGCAGAGTGTGGCAAGAGCTTCATAACGAGCTCTGCATACCTCCAGCATCAGCTCATCCACAGCGGTGACAAACCGTACAGCTGTGCCAACTGTGGCAAGAGTTTCTCCCAGAGCTCCGGGCTCACCAAGCACCGTCTTGTGCACAGTACTGAGAAGTCTTTCAGCTGTGCTGACTGCAGTAAGAGCTTCAGACGTAAGAGCAGTCTCATTATCCACCGCCGCAGCCACACTGGTGAGAGGCCTTTTACCTGCCCTGACTGTGGCAAGACCTTTACCCAGAGCTCCTGCCTGACCCAGCACCGTCCTGTGCATACTGGTGAGAAGTCTTTCAGCTGTGCTGACTGTGGAAAGAGTTTCACCCACCGGGGCAGTCTCATTTACCACTGTCGCAGCCACACTGGTGAGAAGCCTTTTACCTGCCCTGACTGCAGCAAGAGCTTCAGCAGCAGCTCTGACCTCACCAGGCATCGCCGCAGCCACACCAGTGACCAGCCCACAGTGCGAGGGAGGCAGAAATAGACCCTCCCAGGATCTCTTGGGGTAATCCTAACCTGCCTGAGAGAGCCTATCCAGCAGATTGTACCAAAATATCCTCTCTTTCACCTGCATTTCTCAGAGGCTGGGGGCTCAGGCAAGACCAAACACCTCCTGCCCTTCTGAACAGCAATTAGTGCTGATGAGAACAATTGCAGTGCTGAGTTGGCACAGCTGGAGCTGCCATTAGATCTGGGCTGAGCTTTGCCAGGGTTTGGTTCTTCCCCCTTTCTTTTTGTCTCCCTGGGATGAAAAACTCTCTGTCCATTGCCCAGTTGTGTCAATAGATATCCCAAACTCACCAAATCCTGTCTGTTTGCTTTTATTTTAGACATTTGTTCCCTAGGAATAGGGCTGGAGCTGTGTGCCCAGATCAGGGAGGTCAAAGTGAGGTTCTCAAGGTTCTCAGAGGAGTCTTGAGTGTCTTGCTAGGGGCATTCTCAGGGGTATGTCAGAGGCTTTTTTTTTTTTTTTAGGAGATGTCAAGGGATGTTAGGTGTTTGGAGGGTGTCCTGAAGGGTCAAACCCCAGAACATGCCCTTGCCCAGACAGCTGTGAACTGTGTGTGTCCCCTGGCCATGCTTGGCTATGCCCCATCCTATAGGTGCAGTTACCAGGGTTCTGTGTTACCAAAGAGAATTAATTGTCTTGGGACAGTATTTAAACCAGACAAGAAGTCAGACAACTTGCCTTGTTCTCACCCAGACAGCAACAACAGCCAAATGCTGCCAAAGTTGCAGCTGAAGAGCCTGCACCAACAGGCAGCAACTACACCCAGGCCTTGCACCTGGACCAAGGCAGAAAGGGGAAAGCTCCAAGAGAACTGAATCCCAGAAGAGGCTACAGCCTGGCGACAGAGCACACAAGAGAGAGGCCCCTAGCCCTCCCTGAGCCAAAGGCAAGCTCCAGACCCTAAACTGGGCACGAGACAGAGAGGCCCTTAGCCCTTTCCTAGACAAGGACTGCTCAAATTATAGTCGCAGCATCTGGGCAGGTACCGGAGGAGCAAGTCGTGAGTGCCTGGCTAACCTGCCACAGAATCCCCTCTGTGGGAAACCACAGAACCTTCCTTTCCAATTGGAATTGCTGTGTTGGAGCCTCTTAGGTCTGTGCTTAAGTCACTGAACATGTCTTGAGATGTGGAATGTAATACCCACAACCCAATGCCAGAACCTGTGAATATACTTTGTAAATCAGTCAGGGCGGTGTTTGAAGATACCACTGCCCAAGATATTCAATAGTAAAGTATATAAAATATTCATTTTATTACAGAGGGGCTGGAGCGTTCTAGCATTGACTTTCAGAATCTATGAGGGGTGTAGAGGGGATGTCAGGGAAGTCTTCAGAAGCACTCAGAAAGCTTCTGTCAACTTCCCACTAAGGACTTCTGCTGCTTTCCAGCAGGCCTGGGGCTTCCACAAGCCTTCTCCCTATGTCAGCAGTGTTCCTGATGGATTCCTGCTGTTCTGGGGCTTCCCTCAAGGTTTCCACCCACCCAGAAGGAGGGTTTTTTGAGTGTTGAGGAGTTTTTAGGAGCTTGAAGAGTTGTATTTGGTTTGGCTGAGCTGGAGTTAATTCTCTTCAGATTCAGAAAGTAAAAGTGCTGACTGCAGCAAAGTCTGATGGGGCTTGAAGTTCAGGTTGCAACATGGGAGGCTTCCTGTTCTGGTTGCTGCTTCTGGGTTCCAGCTTCCTGGGTGTGGGCAGCTCTCTGGAGGCTGCACAACAGGTGGCAGTTGGCCAGCTCTTGGTTTGGGTCATCCAGTCCCACCCCTCTGCAGTCAGCAGGGACATCCTCCACTAGATCAGGCTGCCAAGAGCCCTGTTGAGTCTCACTTCAAATATCTCCAGGGATGAAGCCTCAGCCACCTCCCTGGCAACCTGTTCCAGAGTTCCACCACCCTCACAGTAAAGAACTTGTTCCTACACATCTGTTATGATTGTGAGGAGGTTATTAATGTTCAATAGGTGGAATGATTAATAAAAATATTAATAATTTATCAATAAAAAAAATCCTGCAAAAAATATTGTTGAAACCTATTTACTGATTCAAAATACTCAGTTGTGGATCAGATCCCTCACCAGCAGGAACATGCTACAATTTAAACAATATGAGCAAAAATCCAGAATAACAAACAGCAATTTAAACTGTGAATAAAAAAGAGAACATCGGCAACATGCTGGAGATTGCCCATGTGAGCGCTGCAGGAGCACAGTTTCACTTTCTGCTGGCTTCTGCAGCTTGTTGCTGTAGCACACACAGGGTTTGTGTCTGAAGGCTTTGTAGACTAGAATAGATTAGAATAAACCAGGTTGCAAGAGACCTTCAACATCATGGCGTCCATCCCATCATCCAACACCATATAATCAACTAAACCATGGCACCAAGCACCCCATCAAGTCTCATCCTAAACACCCCCAATGATGGCAACTCCACCACCTCCCTGAGCAGCCCATTCCAATGGTCAATCACTCTCTCTATGAAGAATTTCTTCCTAACATCCAATCTAAACCTCCCTGACACTGCTTGAGACTGTGTCCTCTTGTTCTGGTGGTGGTTGCCTGAGTGAAGAGACCAGCCCCCACCTGGCTACAACCTCCCCTCAGGTAGTTGTAGACAGCTATAAGGTCTTCCCTGAGCCTCCTCTTCTCCAGGTTAAGCAACCACAGCTCCCTCAGCCTCTCCTCATAGCGCTTGCTTCAGACCCCTCCCCAGCTTTGTTGCCCTTCTCTGAACACGTTCCAGCAACTCAACCTTCTTTCCTAAAGTGAGGGGCCCAGAACTGGACACAGTACTCGAGGTGCGGCCTAACCAGTGCAGTGTACAGGAGCACAATGACTTCCCTGCTCCTGCTGGCCACACTGTTCCTGATGCAGGCCAGGATGCCACTGGCCTTCTTGGCCACCTGGGCACACTGCTGGCTCATGTTCAGCCTACTGTCAACCAGTACCCTCGGGTCCCTCTCTGCCTGGCTGCTCTCCAGCCACTCTACCTGTAACGCTGCATGGGGTTGTTGTGACCAATGTGTAGAACCTAGCACTTGGATGTGTCAAAGCTTTGTAGCAAAGAGGTTGCTGCTGAGGCTTGCAGGGCTGTCGGCTTTGTAGCTTTGCCTATTTGGAGAGATTCTTCAGCTGCAATCTTTGCAGCGCTGCTCCTTGCTACTGCCAGTAGAACAAAACCGTCCCGGGGACTCTCAGCTCCTCCAGGGTTCGTGTCTCTGCCCGGCGAGACACATTCATTCTGCTCCTGGGCTTTACAATGCTATACAGCCAGGAGGCTTGCAGTCATGTCTGGGTAAACCAAAGCCAAGTTTGGATTCCAAACAAGGCTTGTGACTTCTCCCAGAGCTTGGACAATTACAAGGCAAGGCTCTGGCTTGTTGGGCTGGTATGTATAGATTTCCCAAGACAATGCTGGCCAATGATAAGATTGAGAGATAAAAAACTGACACTTGAACCAGTAGAAAGAGTTTTCTCAAAATGTGGCTACAGGCACACACACCTGGCCCACTTGGCCCCCAGGACATGTTCAGACAAGAGGACATGCTGAGTGCAGTTGTGCCTGATGTGACAGAAGCATAGAGGAAATATGAGTTATAAATGGCCCCAGAGAAGGTGCAGCGCCAAGCACCTTGGAAATATTTGGAAATAAAAATCTTAGATCAAGCAATTCTGACACAAGTAATACAAATTTGTCAATCTGTGACCACCCTTAATGATTTGCAGAAATTACTGGGAGCCATAAACTGGGTAAGACCCTTGCTAGGTCTTAGCATGACCCTGTGTGGTGGTGAGAAGTTCATTTCTCCCACACACACAAAGAAACCATGGCTAACTCAGTCGGAGAAGCGAAAATGGGCAATTTATATTTACAAGCAGGATGAGATGCAGTGAATTTGTACACAATATACAGTATTTACAATATATACAGAAATATACGGCAAAGAACGTAACACAGGAACAAAAACTTCCCCTCCTCCAGCCAGGAGGGTCCCCTCCGTACCCTCTCTCTCCCCCTACCTCCCTTTTTTCCCAAAAAGGGGTTAGAGAGAGAAAAAGTAATTATTAAGGAGGATATTCTGTTAGCTCAAAGCGTATGCAAGAATTAGTTTCTTATCTGTTAGCTCAGTTCAAGGTCAACTCTGTCCAGCAGAGAGGAAAGACAGCAGCTGTTCAGAGGGACTGAAACAGACTGAACTGACTGAGATTCAAACTGAACTAAAGCTAAAAATTTAAAGTTGCATTCTACCAATCTACCAATGAAATTTGTTTAGACTTTATCTTTGTTTTCAAAACATTCAGCCAGAGTGTTCCAGTAACTGTCCCTTTCTTAAAGGCACAGCCTAAAACGATCACAATCCACCCCTTCTAAACAATTTCATTGGCTGTTCATACTGTCCATCCAATCTAAAACAATATCTACAATTTGTAAGTAAAGTTCATAGTCCATTCCAGCTATCCTCAGGTGTAGATGATTGAGAAGTCCAACAAAATCAGAAAAAAATGGAAAACAGTTTGTCTCTTCGCAGACAAAGCAAAAAAAAGGAAACAGGGAAACAGGGAAACGGGGTCTCTCAGTTGACTCAGGGCTCTCAGGGTTCTCAGGGTTTGTGCACCGTAGATTCCTCATGGATTCTTCCTTTGGGTGCGATGTAGCTATACAACACTCTGAAATTAAACTCTCTGAGATAAAGTTAAATTTCTTTGTGGAATACACTGAATTTCACCATTCTCTTGCATTACCCAATAAGTGTGACCAGGTCCTTCATCTGAAACCACCCCTCGGACAGGTTTAGCCTCTCCTGAGGGAGAAAATACCCAAACAGTTTTACCTAACAGATTCTTTAACAACAGGAACTCTGTCACCTTCTACTTTCTGTAGCAGATCTGAGTGTGCTGGTCCAGCTCGGTTCACTGAATCTCTACTATTTACCAGCCAGGTTGCTTGTGCTAAATGCTTTTCCCAGTTTTTCAAAGATCCACCCCCATGGCTTTAAGAGTGGTCTTCAACAAACCATTGTAGTGTTCAGTCTTCCCTGCAGCTGGTGCATAGTAGGGGATGTGGAATATCCACTCAATGTCGTGCTCTTTGGCCCAGTTCTTTACAAGATTGTTTTTGAAGTGAGTTCCGTTGTTTGACTCAATCTTCTCTGGAGTTCCGTGTCTCCACAGGATTTTTCTTTCCAGACCAAGAATGGTATTATTGTGCAGTTGCATGTGGAACTGAATAAGTTTCCAACCATCCAGTATTTGCCACTACCATACTAAGCACATATTGCTTACCAGAACAAGAACGTGGTACAGCGATGTAGTCAATCCGCCAAGCTTCACCATACTTGTACTTGGACCATCTCTCACTATACCACAAGGGCTTAATTCCCTTTGCCTGCTTAATAGCAGCTCAAATGTCACAGTCATGGACTTCTTCCATGATAGCATCCATGGAAATGTCTATGGATCTGTCACGAGCCCATTGGTAAGTTGCATCTCTGCCTTGATGTCCTGACGAATTGTGAGCCCACTGAGCTAAGAATATCTCACCTGGGTATTTCCAGTCAAGATCAAGATCAGAGTCCATGTCTACTTGAGAAAATCTTGCAGCTAAATATGCCTGATGGTTGTTTTGCTGTTCCTCAGTCTCTCTGCTCTTAGGAATGTGAGCATCAGTGTGTCTCACTTTCACTGGAATTCTCTCGATTTGATCAGCAATATCCTGCCACAGGTCAGCTGCCCAAATTGGTTTCCTTTTCTCTGCCAACCATTCTTCTTCCGGTCCTTTAGCCAACCCCACAGAGCATTGGCTACCATCCATGAGTCGGTGTAGAGAAAAAGCTTTGGCCATCTCTCACATTCAGCTACATCCAGAGCTAGCTGGACAGCTTTTACCTCTGCACATTGCCTGGATTCTCCTTCTCCATCCTTTGCCTCTGCAACTCGGCGTGTTGGACTCCACACTGCAGACTTCCACCTTCGCTTGTTCCCAACCAGCCGACAGGAACCGTCTGTGAACAAAGCATATTTCTTTTCATCATCAGAAAGGTCATTGTAAGGAGGAGCTTCCTCAGCATGAGTTACTCTCTCCTCTGGAGGTTTAGTACAGTTGGCACCTTCAGGCCAACTTGAGATCACCTCCACCAGACCAGGTCTTTCAAGATTTCCCATTCGAGCTCTCTGTGTTATCAGAGCCATCCACTTAGACCAGGTGGAGTCTGTGGCATGATGTGGTGTGAAACCTTTGCCTTTGAACATCCAATTCAAAACTGGTAATCTGGGAGCTAAGAGAAGTTGTGATTCAGTTCCAATTACTTCAGAAGCGGCTTTTACTCCTTCATAGGCAGCTAGAATCTCTTTCTCTGTCGGATTATAATTAGCCTTTGAACCTCTGTAACCTAGACTCCAAAAACCAAGAGATCATCCACATGTCTCACCTGGAACTCTTTGCCACAAGCGCCAGGTTGGACCATTGTCACTTGCAGCCATGTACAAAATGTTCTTAATGTCTGGACCATGTCGAACAGGTCCCAGAACCATTGCTTGAACTACCTCTTTATCTAGTCAAAGGCTGCTTGTTGTTCAGGTCCCCAGTGAAAACTGTTTCTCTTTCGAGTCACATCATACAGAGGTTTCACAATCTGACTGTATCCAGGAATGTGCAGTCTCCAAAATCCCACTATCCCCAAGAAATGTAGAGTTTCTTGCTTGTTCATGGGATTTGCCATGGTAGAGACTCTGTTTACCACATCCACTGGAATGTGTCGGCGTCCATCCTGCCACCGCACTCCCAGAAACTGGATCTCTCTGGCAGGTCCTTTCACCTTGTCTCGCTTGATGGCGAAACCTGCATTCAGAAGAATGTCAATGATTTTGTTACCTTTCTCAAAGACTTCCTCAGCAGTTTTACCCCACACGATGATGTCATCGATGAACTGGATGTGTTCTGGAGCACCACCTTTCTCCAGAGCATCGTGGATCACTGCATGACAGATGCTTGAGCTGTGGATCCAGCCCATGGGCAATCTGTTGAAAGTGTACTGGATTCCTCTCCAGGTGAAAGCAAACTGAGGCTGCATTCCTCTGCTATGGGAATAGAGAAGAAGGCATTAGCAATGTCTATGGTAGCATACCATTTGGCCTCTTTGGATTCCAGCTCATACTGGAGTTCCATCATGTCTGGCACTGCTGCACTCATAGGTGGAGTTACTTCATTCAGGGCTTGGAAGTCAACTGTCAGACGCCAGTCTCCATTCTGCTTTCGCACAGGCCACACTGGACTGTTGAAAGGTGAATGAGTTTTGCTGATGACTTTCTGACTCTCCAACTGACGAATCAGATTCTGAATGGGCAACAAAGAGTCACGGTTGGTTCTGTATTGTCTGTGATGCACAGTCTGAGAAGCAACCGGCAATTTAATGTCCTGAATCTTGTGTTGTCCCACAACTGCAGATTCATCAGAAAGCTCAGGTCTAACAGACAGCTTCAGTTTTTGTCTATCAGTTTCTACAGATGCTACTCCAAAAGCCCATTTGTAACCTCTAGGGTCCTTGAAATGCCCTTCTCTCAGAAAATCAATTCCCAAAATACAAGGTGCGTCAGGTCTGGTCACAACTGTATGCTTCCTCCATTGTTTACCAGTTAAACTTATATCAACTTCCACCTTAGTTAACTCTTGAGATCCACCAGTGACTCCCAGAATAGTTATAGCTTCTGATCCCTGATAATTTGATGGCATTATGGTGCACTGAGCCCCTGTGTCAACCAAGGCCCTGTACTTCTGAAATTGTGAAGTGCCAGGCCACTGGATGTACACATCCCAATAGATTCTATTATCTCTGTTACCCCTCTTCTCCCACTGGCAGGAGGCAGGGCACCCCTAGTTATGGGGAACATGCCCACATGTGCAATGAGCACATGGTGCGGTGTTAGAACTGGAGCCACTGTTGGAGATATTAGAGTTGTCCTGGGGAACTGTGGAAGTAACAGCCACCCTTCTGGTATTGCTACCTCGGGTTCTGCCACTTTGCAGTTCCCTCAGTCTCCTGAAAAGATTAGCAGTTGGTTGACCATCCCATCTGTTCATGTTCTCACCAAACTGATCACGCAGAGTTATCCAAATACTCGCACGTGACTGCCTTGGTGGTCTGTTTTGGTTGGATCTGTTTTGGAATGACCTGTTTTGGAATGACATCCTTGGAGGACGTCTATTCCTCACAGAGGAAACCTGTATCCATCTGGAGGAAGAATTGGAATTATCTCTCTGTGTCAATTGGGAGAATGTATTTTTAATTTCATCCTTCAGCTCTTTCATGTAATTCTTCATTTCACCGGACAGAGTTTCAATGGCTGAAACCAAAGAAACACGTGTCATGCTATCCTCCAATTGCCTCATCTGATCAGTGAATTGGCCAACCGTAGGAGAAGCTCCACCATAATTTCTTGCCACAATTCTGCTTGCCAGAATATTTGCATAATTAGGAGGAGCAAGTTTGATGAGCTTTTTAGCAAGACCAGTTCCTACAGGAATTTCATCAGGATTCAGAGTCTCATGGCCACCATAGAGTACCTCTCTAACAGCAAATTCTCTCAGACGCTTGATTCACTCATCTATGGTAGTCCAGGGTTTAGGATTCCATGGAAGATCATCTCGGGAAGGATACCTCATGATAGTTGCCATTAAAAGGTGTATCCACAGAGTAACCTTACCGAGAGTCCTGCCTAGATATCTATCTATTCCATTATCCTTTGAGAGAGTTCCTAGTTGAGCTGCTGACTTGTCTCCAACTACCAGAGCTGGAGCACCTGTATCATAGCATCTACCAAGCCAAGCTAGGATTGGCTCCTTATCTGCTCCTTATCTTTACGCACATTCCGCAATTCTTCCCTCGGTGACAAACAGCTGTCTATGTCATCTGACTCCTCCTCTGCCTCCTCTTCCTGAAGTTCTTGTCCCGTTAATCTTACTGTCACTCTCCTAAGAATCTCTTTAAGGTCAGGAGTACCACCTCTAGTCGTTCTCCTATCAGCAATTTGCCCTGCATCTCCATCCAGTGATGATCTCAATAACTCAGCTATATCTTTAAGACAAACCTTCTCCTCCTTCTCAGCAGGGTCTCTTTAGTAGAACTTCCCTCACCAGCATCAGCATCTTGCTGCTCTCCCCCATTAGCTCCTGGATCAGCTTTGCTCTTTCCACTTCTTGTATTTAAAACAACTACTTGCTTAACTGGAGCTGTGTTTGAATTTACAGCTGCCTTAACAGAAGCTGACAGGTTTTGAGGTGGATCAGCTGCTGTGGCGGACACTTCCGGTCCTGCCGAAGAAGAAGGAGGAAATGGCTTTGCCTCTCTAATGGCTGCTGAGGACTTGGGAGCCGCCATGTTAGGCGCTGCTGCTGCTGCTGCAGCTGGCTGATTGCCAGAACTACCAACAGCACCGTTCAAAGCAGCCTTTCAGATGGACTTTTTAGCTTTATCTTTAACTGATACAGATTCTCCATTCTCCTCATCACTAGATACCTCTGGGGTAGAGTTAGAGCCATGCTTTCTTCTTATTGATCTACGCCTAATTATAAAACAGGCCTTAGACACCTTCCTCTCCCAGTACAGTGTATATAACAAGTACGCAATCACTATCACCAGCAGCAGATTCAAACACATCAAATAAATCACCTTTGGATCCCAGCCATCACTTAAAAGTACTTTTTCACCTACTGGGATCTTAAACTCCTTTATCTCTATGGGCAGAGTGGTAGAGGTCACATTTCTGTATCTATTAAGCCAAAAGAATCCCAGGCACCTGTCATAGAGAAGCTGAATCTTATACATAAACCATAAATACAATTTATACATGAAGTATCTGCCTAAGCGATCGCAAATCAATCCTAGGAAGTACTTGTAGACCAGTACAGAACAAATTGAAAAGACCGAATGCTCTAAAATCCAAAACACTTTCATGTTTGCAACTCCAACTTGAGCAGACAATAAATCAAGTAAATTTTGCCCTGCTTCTGGACAGCAATTATCCACAAGCCACGTGTTGGTCCCCCAATTAAAAATGTGTGGCAGGGTGCGTGAGTTCTTACACACACACACAAAGAAACCGCAGCTAACTCAGTCAGAGAGGGAAATGAAACAAGCTGTATTTACAAGCAGGGATGTAATGCAGATTATTATGTACAAAAATATACAGTATTTACAATATATGCAGAAATATACAGCAATGGATGTAATACAGAAGAGCTTTTTCCCCCCTTCAGCCAGGGGTCTCCCCTGTACCCCCCCTCCCTCCCTACCTCCCTTTTTTTCCCAAAAAGGGTTAGAGAGAGAGAGAAAGGCAATTAAGGAGAAAATTCTGTTAGCTCAAAGCGTGTGCAAGAATTAGTTTTCTTATCTGGTTAGCTTTGTTAATTCAAGGTCGCCTCTGTCCGGCAGTTGTTGCTTCAGAGAGAAAAGCAGATAAGCCCACAGGAACAAAGAACAGACTGAACTAACTGAGACAGACTGAGCTAAAACTTAAAAGTTGCATTCTACCAATC
>JAWKAJ010000390.1:0-15595 GCA_033816785.1 Picus viridis
CACTTGCTGTCAATAGCTGCAGGTTGTTGAATGAAGTTGAATGTGTTTCCAAACAGCCCCAGAATGCTAGGACCTCAGGGGGCTCTCTTTTAATCACTTATCATATCCATATCAAGCAAGAAATAGAAACCAAGAGCTGCCACCCAGCCACACCAGACACACCAATCTGAAAAAGAATCTTACACATGAGCATCTACAAGAAGCATTTCTAAGAAAACTTTCCTTCGACTCCAAAACAGCTTGGTTGACACTGTGGTTTGGTTTGGGTTTTGTGGTTTTGTTTGATTGTTGGTTGGCTGGTTGGTTTGGGGTGGTATTTTTTTGTTGGTGGTTGGGGTTTTTTTTCTTTGGTTGGTTGGTTTTAGGTTTGGTTTGGTTTTTTAAATCTATTAATATCATTAAAGTCTGTGTTTATTGTTTACGGGCAGCAGATTTTTCCTCCGTTGTCAAGGTGTTTAAGCTTGCTCCGGGATGTGAAGTCAGTTACTGATGATGCATAAAAATAATTAAAATCCGAGTCACACCTTCTGTTGAAAAATCAATAAAAATCAATAAAAATATTCTTTTTTATCACCTACACATTTATCCATATGATTTTGAGTACTCAAGGGGAGGTCTTCCCAAAAAAATGCTCCAGCCTTCCTTTCAGGGGGAAAAATAAAAGCACTATTGGAAGTTAATGAAGTAGCCATGACCTTTTGCTTTTCGAGGAACGAGGGGTGCCTGTGGGTTTCAAAATTTGCTGCCACCTTGTAGACAAGCCCTGTTTTCCAAAGCCAGTTATGCAGTGAAGAAGTTACTAAGATTAAACGAGCAGTACAGAACTTGAAAAGCAAACCCATAATTATTAATAGATTTTTTAATTGGCAGGCAATCGATTTTTTAAATTGTCCTTTCACCCTTGTGTGTAAGGAAGCTAGCCTCGTAGTGATAAATTAGCAGGAGTCCTGTGCTGTGACTTTTTTCTGCTGGAAGGTTCTCATTACCATTCAGGGTTTTGCTGGCTCATCAGTGAATCGTGGACAGCATTTCAATTGCTGAAGTGTGGCCCAGAAACCAGAGAAATGATAGAAAAACAGCATCTATAAAAACCTTTTCTTGATTTGTAAGATTCTTTGTGATCTCAAATAGGACTAACCTCTTTGGCTATAGTGCTCCTGTTCCTTATGCATCCCAGAGGAAGTGGCAGGACTTTCTGCCCCTCTGTCCTCTTTAAACTGCTATATTTCTGTTAATCTCCCAGGAAAATAAGAACAGTAACATGTAATGGACTGAATGTGCTGTTTTTCTTAATTGAAGAGAACAGTTCCCTTAATCCTAGTAGCACTGGGCTGTGATCTAAGAGTTTGATCCGACTTCCATGATTTGCCCACATTTTCCAAGATTAATTACACTAACAACCTAAAAGAAGATCAAGTTAAGCATCTTTAGTCAGATTTTTAGTTACTAGTCAAAACATAAGTCAAATTTTTAGTTGCTATTTGGCATTTGTTTTATCTAGATGTTGCTAAATCAGAGTTCTAATCAGAACTGGTTACAATTTTGTTTGTCAAAACAAACATTTCCAAAACACTGAAGTGGAGTACATTGTTTTGCTGCCATTTCCAATGGGGTAGATTCTGAATCTCAAGAACAGAAATTCCAGTTATAAATGGTGAAACAAATAAGAAAACTTGTAATCTGGGATCTGAAAATGCATGTTTGCAGTTGTGTAATTTTACAATATTACGCTTTTGGTAGAATGAAAATAAAGGTTTGATCTTCAAAGACTTCAAAACTCCATGAAAAAGGATTTTGTTCTTCAGCTAATTCTACTTCTGACAATACTCCTTCTGTTTAGTTCAGCATTGTTCCATTGCTCATTTTGCAAATACTTTGACAGTGCATTCAGTGTTCCTGAACAGTCTGGATTGTGTACAACATACAGCACATCACCACTGAGAGCATGGGGCCTAACGTAACTTGTGACAGTCATTTTGCCGCTTCTCTTTCTCTTTTTCCAGGTTCAGAATACACACATCATTATTGGTTTCACCTGTGTTTAGCTTTGTGTTGTTACTAGTGAATAAAGCACATGAGCTGAACTCATAGTGGAGTTTTGTCATTGAGGCACCCACAGGAGAGACAGCAATAGCTACCCAAACATGGATTTATTGTAACCAAAATTACAGGTGCTTCTTCTGACACAATTAAATTACAAGTTTGGATGTCAGTTTGGAATATACTACTGCACAACCAATTAAGCTTTGAGGAATACTCTTTCTAGAAAGATGAACCAAAATGCATGCACACTCACTAATGAAGGGAAGTAAGACAATAGGACACCTACTTTCAGTTAATACAAGTCAGGGCTGAATATCCTAGAACTGTCATATAGTTTTACATGGGGAAATGGGTCTAGAGAACTGAGTCTGGTAACTCAGTATTTGATGGCAGTTTCTGGGTGAAGGCCAGGTGTTTTTTATAAAGCAATGCCAGGAAAATGCTAAATGTACTTCTGCTCTTCTCTGTAGTTGCTGGTGGCCACTGTCAGAGAAGGAACAAGTGAAATAGTACAGTACAGTATTACCAAGGTTGGAAGAGACCTCGAAGATCATCGAGTCCAACCTGTAACCACAAACCTCACGACTAGACCATGGCACCAAGTGCCATGTCCAATCCCCTCTTGAACGCCTCCAGGGATGGCGACTCAACTACCTCCCCGGGCAGCCCATTCCAATGACGAATCACTCTCTCGGTGAAGAACTTTCTCCTCACCTCCAGCCTAAATTTCCCCTGGTGCAGCTTGAGACTGTGTCCCCTTGTTCTGGTGCTGGCTGCCAGGGAGAAGAGGCCAACCCCTTCCTGGCTACAACCACCTTTCAGGTAGTTGTAGAGAGTGATGAGGTCACCCCTGAGCCTCCTCTTCTCCAGGCTAAACAGCCCCAGCTCCCTCACCCTCTCCTCATAGGGCTTGTGCTCAAGGCCTCTCACCAGCCTTGTTGCCCTTCTCTGGACACGTTCAAGAGTCTCGATGTCCTTCTTAAACTGAGGGGCCCAGAACTGGACACAGTACTCAAGGTGCGGCCTAACCAATGCAGAGTACAGGGGCAGAATGACCTCCCTGCTCCTGCTGGCCATACTATTCCTAATGCAGGCCAGGATGCCATTGGCCTTCTTGGCTGTCTGGGCACACTGCAGGCTCATGTTCAGCCTCCCATCAACCAGCACCCCCAGGTCACTCTCTGCCTGGCCGCTCTCCAGCCACTCTGACCCCAGCCTGTAGCACTGCATGGGGTTGCTGTGGCCAATGTGCAGAATCCGGCACTTGGATGTGTTAAATCTCATGCCATTGGACTCTGCCCATCTGTCCAGCCCATCGAGGTCCCTCTGCAAAGCCTCTCTGCCCTCCAGCAGATCAACTCTTGCCCCCAGCTTGGTGTCGTCCGCAAATCTGTCATGTTACGAAAGAGTTTGCATTTATTCATTTGGTTTGGAGATGGTTTGTTTGTTTTTCCCCACAACAGGAGTAGTAAGTCAATTTATGTAGAGGCATAAAAGGAAAACCCACCAAACTTCCTGCCAGAATTTGGTTTATTTGTAAGTTAGGGAATCCGATATTATCATTAAATACAAGTAGTATAGAAGCAAACACAAAATTTGTTCCAAAGAAACAGGAGAATGATGAAGTGAAAAAGGTCATGCTGGAATCTTGTGAATAGAAATCATTATTTTCTGTGATCATCCACTTACATTTAAAGTAAAACTAAGTCCTTAGCTCTGCAATTTACAATGCATAGAGACTCTGGAACTATTGCCCAAAACTGTTGACAATTTGTTGCTTATTGCCAATCATATGGGCTAAGTTTTCAAAATCTATATTCACATAAAACAAGGTACAATATTATTTTGCAATATTTTTCATTCTGCTGGCTTTTCCAGTGCTCCTGTGATCATATCAGAATGTCTAAGTAACCTGTGTGCCGTATGTGAAAATATCTGAGTACATGAATGTGCTGAATTTCATTCCAAAGAAGATCTATTCTTCAGGGCCTGTCGGCTCAGCATGAGTAAAGAGGTAATCATGGGGAACAGGAGACTGTGTGAAGAGGTATCTCTTGTTTTCCTTAATTCCTGACCAATTTAGATGCTTTAATAACATGTTGTGCATTTTCTTAAGATCTTCTATGTTCTTCTTTTCAAATATTAGTCTGCTTGATATTTGGTCCAACTTGTTTCTAGTTTGAACTTGAAAAGGAAAGTGTATCACGTTAAATTGGCAACATGTAAGTCAAAAGCATCACTAACCTCACTTGCTTTCCTGTGGGAGTTTGGAGTTTGAGTAAAAATATTAAACAGGAAAACAATTGCAGAGTTACCTGCTCACTACATGCTTGAATTGAACTGTTTTGGTTTAGTGCAGCATAATAAAATAAAAAATTGCTCAGAGAAAACTTTTCATCCTCAGGGTGTCCTTATTCCATTGGTATTCACAGGAAAATATCTTATTTAAGGTCTCCATGATGGTATGACTGGGCCTGTACTTTTCTAAAGTTTGATTCTGAAACACAGCAGACTACAGCCACATCACTGGATCTCCCAAAGCATTTAGATTAAGGGAAACACAGCTGTAGCCATGTGTTTAACTAAGTTAGCCCAACTAGTCCAGGTGAAGCAGAACAGTGATTATGTCTACAGACTCTCTGTTACCTGTAAATTTTGATATATCTTATCTCAATTTTCAAGATTTTTCTTAGTCCTAAACCAATTTCCAGTCAGTACTTAGCTGGCAACCTTCCAGCCTTCCTTCAAGATAGCCTGATTTGAGTGTTAGACTGGGTGTCATTCCAGTATCAGTGGAATGACACCAATACTGAATTTTGTCTGAAAAGGAATGGAAGGCACATTGTCAAAGTATCTCACTGCCATATAGTCGTCTTTAAAATTGAACTTAATTTCCAGTCAGCATCTTAAGCAACACAATATAACCCTGCTGAGCTAAATTTTTCACAACTGTTGAAGCACACAAAGTCTTTGTGGCAAGGGTAAAATAGTGTTGTTTAGCTCAGAGAGTAGACACCTGTGCTTTTCCACTCAGGACCAAGATCCACTGCCCATAACCCGCCAAAGCTTTTGACCACGCAAATACAGCAGTAGCATGTTATAATTTAGCATGATGCATTTCAGCAAAGAACTGCTCTTTAGTTTACTTACTTATTAAGAATATTACAAATGAAACAAGGGCCAAACTGATGATCAAAGTCAGAATAAATGTGACGAAGAACAGATGCTGGTTTCTTATGTTGCTCCCTGCTGTGTTTTCTCCAATACCATCACTGTTCTCTTCCTCATCTGCTATGAGATGACAAATCAATTAGTGATCAAGCTTGTTAAGATCGGTTAGGACAAACATGACACAATGCTTCTGGCTTTGTGACATGATGCACAATATGTCATCATTTTAGCCTAAAAATTTTATTTCTTGTGATATTTCGTGAGAAGGAAAGAAACCAACTTTATGGGCTCAGCTTGAATTTGGAAGTATTAATAGTAATACGTCCGTAATAGTTTCTGGAACATATTCAACAACAATGTTTCTGCTGTTGAAATATACTGATTTGTTGAAGTTGATCTGTTTTACAGTTCCAAGTTCTATGGCTCAGTTTTACATGTACAAAAGTTGAAATTTTAATCAGAAGGCTTTCTAAGGACACCTGAATGTACAGTAGTTTTTCAAAAGAGAAGAGAGAAAAATTCATGCTGAAAACCTAGGTACAGATCTATCTCACACATACATCCTCTAGATCTGCTTCTCTATTTGATGATAAAAGTATCCCTGGGATGATTGACTGAAGTAAGCAGCTCAGTCAAGCCTCTGGTGTTGGATAGAGTGAATGTAGGCCTCGACTTTTTCTCTTAAAACTAATGTTTTCAATAACATTATTCCTCTTTAGTGTTTGTTGGTTTCATTCCAGTAAAAAAAAATTTATATATCACAGAATTGTCAAGGTTGGAAGAGACCTCAAAGATCATCAAGTCCAACCAATCACCACACACCTTATGACTAAACCATGGCACCAAGTGCCACATCCAATCCCCTAACAAGCACCTTCCTCACACAGTGAGATAAAATCCAGAGAGGAAAAGAAAGAAAGGAAGGAAAAAAACAAAGCAACAACAAACACCTGCCCCTCCCTTCCCCTCCACAAACACCTCCCAAATTGTCCAAAACTGAATAGATTCTCACATGGACTACATATGTTGTTCTTCAAGCACATAAAGAATGAGGAGGGGGAAATGGCAAGTACAATACAATACAATAAACCAGGTTGGAAGAGACCTTCAAGATCATTGTGTCCAACCAACCTATCAACCAATCCAACCCACCCAAACAACTAGATCATGGCACCAAGCACCCCATCAAGTCTCCTCCTGAACACCTCCAAGTAGTTGCTATGCTGTCCTCAAAGCATCAAGACTAGCCAGTTTATTACTTTTTAAAGAATGTGTTACATATAGGGAAAGGCAGTAGTTTCTTTCATACAAACAGTTGGGAGCAAATGAGATGTGGCAAGTAAACACCACGAAGAAATCCAAGTGATTATAAAAATCTCCCAAACTTACCATTCTTGAGTCAGACTTGTTTAATCCCAAGTTTGCATACTGCTTTAATGACACACTAAGGTTTAGGTTTATTGTATGTTGTGGGGGAGCAGGAAGCTCATTTTGGTGTCAGTCTCATGCATACTAAAATTACATGCAAATTACTGTAATTTCTCCTCCTGTACTTGCTATCTTGCCAAAGGGAGAGTAGTATGTGAATCTGTGAAAAATCTATTTCTAGATGCTGTTCTTGTTTTAGCTGGTAGAAATCAGTAAGATCTTTGCAACTGAACCTGTAGGGGTAAAAGTGAGGGGAGGCTGCATACTCCATTACAGTGCTTTAATAATGAACTAAGCTGGGGCTGAGCAATTCACTGAGCTAGTAGATCATCTCTGGGAGTATCTCTGCTTTTCTTCATTGCAATTATACTCCTGCCTGGAGGCAAGCTGAAATCTTTTAATATTTGTGGTTTGGGGTTTTATATTTATTTTCTTAGCATTCATAATAAATGCATCTTATACTAAGTGACTGTGTGAATATTGTTTTCTAGTCAGAGTAATAAGAATGGAGAGGGCCTGCTCCTGCCATCTCATGCTTACTAAGATATCAGCAGAGGTCTCAAAAGTGATCTGTTCTTGCTTTGCCTAATGAATGCTTTTTACAGTTTCAGCAGGCTGAACATGCCAGGCTGCAGCGTTGTGAGGAATCAGTGAACACACATTTTTGTCAAACTGCAAATGATGGGACCACTTCATCATCTAAAGCATAAAGCAGCATGGCTGCTACTACAGCAATCAGAAGGTATATACATTTTAAATAGGTTTTAACATGATTGTTAATGTGTTTGATTATGCCAGGTGTACTAAGCTGCTCAGCAAAAGGATCTCTGTGTACTGCAACACTCTTGAAACACAATTTTTAAACCAAATTGGGCATCTGCCTATGCTACTAATAGATCATTCATAAGATCTTAGTATTTATCAGAAATTGAAAGGTCTCACTAATTTTTCTGGCAGGAGAATCAGAGTGTTATGATGCTAAATAAAGCAGCTAAGGACTGTGAAAAATCATTTTATGTATTTAATGGAAGTGATATCTACATAATCTCAGAGATAAAGAAGAAATAATTTTAAAATGTGTATTAAAAAGAGCAGTCCTAGGAGGAGCCAAAGCACTTTGAAGACTGATGCATAAAATACATATTAAGCTGCCTTTGTCTACTGCTTAAATGTAGGGAGCAGTATGCAGGTGATTATTCCACAGAACCATATGTGATCCCACAGGATCCTCTGTATTTTCCTGGAAAGTGAACAATACTAGCCAATAAAAATGACAAAAGAAAGTAAGATAGTCACAATGCAAGGAGTTTCTTGGACATTAAATTGGATTTATCTCATTGTATCATGTTGTACTTGAAGAAATGACAATGTCGTGATAGTCTACCTATGAAAATTAAGTAGTTTATGTCTACCATCTCTATGTTAGGCACCAGCAGCACCCTAGTTAGTTGGCTTAGGAAAAGTTAGAGGACTCAGAAACAGAAGTAACAGAAAGGCATTTAAGTTCTATAACTAAAACCACAATTAAGTCACACCCATTTGAAACTAATTTAAACATAACTGTTGTTCTATAGCTTTTACAATACAATACAATACACCAGGTTGGAAGAGACCTTCAAGATCATCGCGTCCAACCCATCAACCAATCCAACCCACGCAACAACTAAACCATGCAGCCAAGCACCCCATCAAGTCTCCTCCTGAACACCTCCAATGAAGGTGACTCCACCACCTCCACAGGTAGCCGATTCCAATGGGCAACCACTCTTTCTGTATAGAACTTCTTCCTAACATCCAGCCTAAACCTGCCCTGGTGCAGCCTGAGACTATGTCCTCTTGTTCTGGTACTGGCTGCCTGGGAGAAGAGTTCAGTCCCATTTGCTATTATAATAAGGGAAATAAAAGCAGATCCAAGTACTGTTATGTGGAATGCTACTGAAGAGTTCCAGCTTTTAAGATGTTTTCAGGTCACAACTGAAATATATTATAGCTATCACTAGGTGAAAATATTCTTGTTGCCATGAGAAATGAAAGACAAAATCCCTATAAAACTAGTAGAACTGTGTGAGCCCTCTTAGCAAGGGAACTCTTAGCAAAGAGAACATGTGAATTAAAATGTTTAAAAGCCTCATGGGATATTTCAGATAACTGCTTTGAGTCCTTAGGAGATGTAACTTAAAAGGAAGAACAGAAATTCTCTGGTGTTTCTATTGCCATGTGTGAATTTTAGTACTTATGAAGAGTTACAATGCTAGTTAGGTAGGAAGTGTATGCTGAGCATTACTAGAGACATTTTCTTGCAGGGATCACGAATCTCAGTGGAAATGGAAGATAAGTTCAGGCTTGACAGTAAATTCCTAGCCAAATGAAAGGATTTTCAAGAACCTGATAAATTATGTACTTAGCAGGAACAGCTAAACCATTAGTCTGATTTGTCTAAATTACACCATTTTCAATCTTTCTCCTGTGCTTTTCAGTACAGAGCTTGGCATATATCTATTGACTGGGCTGTTGTCATCAGTGATAGACAATGTGGTCAGCCATTTCCAGTGTCATACATGACTTTTCTGATGGCCTGTTGTACGTATAGAAAACCACAGAGCATTGCCTATCATACATACCTAGAGCATGCTGGGATTCATCTGGACAAACATTTAGTTTGTTTAGGTTGTTTAAAGAATCAACAACATAAAGTTTTCCTTCTTCATGAGTATCAGGTGGATTAATTTCTGAGGAAGGCTTCTCCATTGTATCTAAAAGAAATAATATTTTAAAAGGTAAATTAAAACATGGATATGGGAAATAGCTGGTAATGGTTGATGTCCCATCCTAAGAAAATGCTGAGAAGCCTTAAAATACAGGAATTTGAAGGGCCAGCACCCTTACTAGACCTTGAAGACAAGGTAACAAGTCCATAGCACTTGTTTATTCCTGGAGATCTTTGGTGAATTTAAGATGTCATTTCTACACTGTGTTTGTGCACATGTATCATAGTATCATAGAATCAGTCAGGGTTGGAAGAGACCACAAGGATCATCTAGTTCCAACCCCTGCCATGGGCAGGGACACCCCACACTAGATCAGGCTGGCCAGAGCCTCATCTAGCCTGGTCTTAAACATCTCCAGGGATGGGGCCTCAACCACCTCCCTGGACAACCCATTCCAGGGCTTCATCACTCTCATGGTGAAGAACCTCCTCCCCACGTCTAACCTGAATCTCCCCACTTCCAGCTTCATTCCATTCCCCCTAGTCCTATCACTACCTGATAGCCTGAGAAGTCCCTCCCCAGCCTTCCTGTAGGCCCCTTCAGATACTGGAAGGCCACAATTAGGTCACCTCAGAGCCTTCTCTTCTCCAGACTGAACAGCCCCAACTCCTTCAGTCTGTCCTCGTAGGAGAGGTGCTCCAGCCCTCTGATCATCCTCGTGGACCTTCTCTGGACACATTCCAGCACCTCCATATCCCTCTTGTAATAGGGGTTCCAGAACTGGACGCAGTACTCCAGGTGGGGTCTCACCAGAGCTGAGTAGAGGGGGACAATCACCTCCCTTGACCTGCTGGCCACACTTCCCTTGATGCAGCCCAGGATCTGATTGGCCTTCCAGGCTGCAAGTGCACACTGAGAGCTCATGTTGAGCTTCTCATCCACCAGCACCCCCAAGTCTTTCTCCTCATGGCTGCTCTCCAGCCAGTCCCTGCCCAGCCTGTATTTGTGCCTGGGATTGCCTCGACCCAGATGCAGGACCCTGCACTTGGTCTTGTTCTACTTATACATACATACACAAATGTACGTTTGTGGAGAAAGAGGAATAGCTATCTACATTGATTTCAATGTTATTTAGTTAGTTGTATAACCCTTTTGGTGCTCATTTGGTGAGACATAGGGTGATATCCTGACCACAGTGAAAGCCAAATTTTCACTAATGCTGCCAGGAAGGATGTCAGTCACATCCTCTGCATTCAGCATCAAATAATTCACAGACAAGACAGAGAAAACAGGCAAAGATGTTGCAGATAAGCAGCAAGAATATGGGTCTGCTTATACACCTTAGCATACCATTGTGAAGTTGTTATTTGTGACAAAAGAAGTGAAAAGAGGCTTCTAATGTAATTCTACTCCACATGGATGCTGGTTTTGGACAAATTAAAGCCTGATGGCAAAGTCTTTTCTTCAGACTGACACTTCTTGCTTTGTAAAAATAACTGGATGGGGCCCAATCAGCAAAACCAGTTTCTCTGCAGAGTCTGGGTCACTCACTGAATGATGGTTTATATAAATACAGTTATGAAGGAAGATGATATATATATATATAGAAGAGTCAATACCTAATCAGGCTGTGCTATGAATTACATATTATTCTTTAACAGTCTTTTAAATTTTCTTTTTTCTACTCTGATTCCAAAAATGTCTTTCAGAAGCAAACTACAGTTCTAGCAAAAAGGAGCTACAGATGGTCTAATCAGGCATCTTAGACTACCTAGGTCACTGCAAACTCCCTCTGCAATTATTAAAGTATGTCACTGCAGCTAACATTGCTCATATACTAAGAGGTCTTTTGACCTTACAGTTGCAGTCTCAGTGTACCTTTCCTTTGCTAGTGAATATAAGGAAAGAGATAAACAAGATTAGACTTGGAATCAAATACATCATACCTATTTAGTATCCTATCAAAGCTTTAAAGTTCAATTTCACCTGCCAGACATAACTTCGCACTTCACTGGATGCAAATATCCTGTTGATGGAGGGTGTCAAGGACCTAAAAGTGATTTCTGAATCCTGGATGGGTTGAACTGCACTCTTGACATGCATCTCCTTCTCTACTTCTCCAAGCAATAGGCACAGCATAACCAGACTCCTACCTTAGCACTCAAATTAGAAAAAAGTGAAGTCTGAGGAATACAGGCCTGAGTGGTTTTGGAAAGACCTGTTCTTTCCCTCATCAAAGCAGATGCAGAAGCCTGTAATAATTATTCTAAATTTGAGCACACAGCTCAGTGTGTACTGAGCCTCAGTAAGTCTGAAGACTAAGTGCTTCAATCACTCCTAACAATGGGGCTTGTTCTCCTGTGGATGGGGACTGACTGGCCTATGTGTGTACTTCTACATTTGCATTTAGTAGAGTGTAAGAAAAGATTACAGCTTTTTTTTTTTTCTCTGTTCAGAATTGCTAATGCAAAATACAAAGAAGGTAGGAAAGCTGGCATAGTAGTGTTTCCCCTTACCTAGCATGTTTTTTAAGTGTATGGCATAATTTCAGAACAGATGACAGTGTCCACTGTCCTTCCCCTGAATACTGTGTGGTGCTGAGCAGCCAGTCTTATGAGTCACATCCCCACTAGCGGCGACTGCTATCTCCCCACAAGCATATCCATGGCCAACTGCAGTTGTTATGGAGCCCTGTGTTTCAATAATGGCGTGCTCCAAGTTACCACCTCATGCACAGAGGCTTTTGGTTATTTTTAGCTTCTGAAGAGCAGCTGTTTCTCTTGTACATTTTGCTTAGTACTTCCCTACAACTTCAGGAAAGACTCTTCACCACTTGAGCTGTAATAAATGTGAGTACCTTCAGTTCATTAATATTACAAATTATATGCCTTCTGCATTCATTATTATTTAAAACAGATTTTCTCACTGTGCATGTAACCACAGTGGAGAAAGTCTTTATTACATTTGTTTGATTCCATTGACATCACAAAGAAAGTACAGACATCAGTGTTGCTGGCCAAAAGCATTATTTTCCCAACAAGCCAATTAAACATTGGGAGTTTGGAATTGTTCTGTCGTATACTTCAACCTTGCTTAAAGGCTTTTTTTCCCATGCAACTTTCAAATTCCTTAAGCTGTTGTAGAAAAATTAGAATATAGAATGAGAACACACAAAATTCTTCACAGAAAAAAAGGAAATAAAAAACAGGATAATTAAATGTTACTTACAACATAGCTATATTCAGGTAGTGTGCCAGTATGGAGGAAAACTCGTTCTGCTGTTCCTCTCTCTACATTTAGATCCATAGGAACTTGTCAACTCCCGCAGGACCCATGAAGGCAGCTATGAAACACTGTCCCTTTCAGTCTATATTTAGAGTTCATTTTGGCAAAGTATAGGGACTTTACAATACTGATCTGTTTAGAAAGCAAGCCACTCATACACAGCTCTTTTTAATTAAATTGTAATCATGATAATATGCTATCATGGAGAATTAGGAAGTTTGTTACTGATCAGTATTTCATAGCCTTTGGGTTTGTGATGCCTTTTAAAAACTCATTTTGCTATGCAAAAGAGTTTTTAAAACATCACAAACCAAAGGCTATGAAATACTGATCAGTAACAAACTTCCTAATTCTCCATGATAGCATATTATCATGATTACAATTTAATTAAAAAGAGCTGTGTATGAGTGGCTTGCTTTCTAAACAGATCAGTATTGTAAAGTCCCTATACTTTGCCAAAATGAACTCTAAATATAGACTGAAAGGGACAGTGTTTCATAGCTGCCTTCATGGGTCCTGCGGGGAGTTGACAAGTTCCTATGGATCTAAATGTAGAGACAGGAACAGCAGAACGAGTTTTCCTCCATACTGGCACACTACCTGAATATAGCTATGTTGTAAGTAACATTTAATTATCCTGTTTTTTATTTCCTTTTTTTTCTGTGAAGAATTTTGTGTGTTCTCATTCTATATTCTAATTTTTCTACAACAGCTTAAGGAATTTGAAAGGTGCATGGGAAAAAGCCTTTAAGCAAGGTTGAAGTATACGACAGAACAATTCCAAACTCCCAATGTTTAATTGGCTTGTTGGGAAAATAATGCTTTTGGCCAGCAACACTGATGTCTGTACTTTCTTTGTGATGTCAATGGAATCAAACAAATGTAATAAAGACTTTCTCCACTGTGATTACATGCACAGTGAAAAATCTGTTTTAAATAATAATGAATGCAGAAGGCATATAATTTGTAATATTAATGAACTGAAGGTACTCACATTTATTACAGCTCAAGTGGTGAAGAGTCTTTCCTGAAGTTGTAGGGAAGTACTAAGCAAAATGTACAAGAGAAACAGCTGCTCTTCAGAAGCTAAATAACCAAAAGCCTCTGTGCATGAGGTGGTAACTTGGAGCACGCCATTATTGAAACACAGGGCTCCATAACAACTGCAGTTGGCCATGGATATGCTTGTGGGGAGATAGCAGTCGCCGCTAGTGGGGATGTGACTCATAAGACTGGCTGCTCAGCACCACACAGTATTCAGGGAAGGACAGTGGACACTGTCATCTGTTCTGAAATTATGCCATACACTTAAAAAACATGCTAGGTAAGGGGAAACACTACTATGCCAGCTTTCCTACCTTCTTTGTATTTTGCATTAGCAATTCTGAACAGAGAAAAAAAAAAAAGCTGTAATCTTTTCTTACACTACTAAATGCAAATGTAGAAGTACACACATAGGCCAGTCAGTCCCCATCCACAGGAGAACAAGCCCCATTGTTAGGAGTGATTGAAGCACTTAGTCTTCAGACTTACTGAGGCTCAGTACACACTGAGCTGTGTGCTCAAATTTAGAATAATTATTACAGGCTTCTGCATCTGCTTTGATGAGGGAAAGAACAGGTCTTTCCAAAACCACTCAGGCCTGTATTCCTCAGACTTCACTTTTTTCTAATTTGAGTGCTAAGGTAGGAGTCTGGTTATGCTGTGCCTATTGCTTGGAGAAGTAGAGAAGGAGATGCATGTCAAGAGTGCAGTTCAACCCATCCAGGATTCAGAAATCACTTTTAGGTCCTTGACACCCTCCATCAACAGGATATTTGCATCCAGTGAAGTGCGAAGTTATGTCTGGCAGGTGAAATTGAACTTTAAAGCTTTGATAGGATACTAAATAGGTATGATGTATTTGATTCCAAGTCTAATCTTGTTTATCTCTTTCCTTATATTCACTAGCAAAGGAAAGGTACACTGAGACTGCAACTGTAAGGTCAAAAAGACCTCTTAGTATATGAGCAATGTTAGCTGCAGTGACATACTTTAATAATTGCAGAGGGAGTTTGCAGTGACCTAGGTAGTCTAAGATGCCTGATTAGACCATCTGTAGCTCCTTTTTGCTAGAACTGTAGTTTGCTTCTGAAAGACATTTTTGGAATCAGAGTAGAAAAAAGAAAATTTAAAAGACTGTTAAAGAATAATATGTAATTCATAGCACAGCCTGATTAGGTATTGACTCTTCTATATATATATATATCATCTTCCTTCATAACTGTATTTATATAAACCATCATTCAGTGAGTGACCCAGACTCTGCAGAGAAACTGGTTTTGCTGATTGGGCCCCATCCAGTTATTTTTACAAAGCAAGAAGTGTCAGTCTGAAGAAAAGACTTTGCCATCAGGCTTTAATTTGTCCAAAACCAGCATCCATGTGGAGTAGAATTACATTAGAAGCCTCTTTTCACTTCTTTTGTCACAAATAACAACTTCACAATGGTATGCTAAGGTGTATAAGCAGACCCATATTCTTGCTGCTTATCTGCAACATCTTTGCCTGTTTTCTCTGTCTTGTCTGTGAATTATTTGATGCTGAATGCAGAGGATGTGACTGACATCCTTCCTGGCAGCATTAGTGAAAATTTGGCTTTCACTGTGGTCAGGATATCACCCTATGTCTCACCAAATGAGCACCAAAAGGGTTATACAACTAACTAAATAACATTGAAATCAATGTAGATGGCTATTCCTCTTTCTCCACAAACATACATTTGTGTATGTATGTATAAGTAGAACAAGA
Organism: Picus viridis; assembly: GCA_033816785.1. Taxonomy (NCBI): domain Eukaryota; kingdom Metazoa; phylum Chordata; class Aves; order Piciformes; family Picidae; genus Picus; species Picus viridis. The sequence goes on from JAWKAJ010000390.1 coordinate 15,426, forward strand.
CCAAGTGCAGGGTCCTGCATCTGGGTCGAGGCAATCCCAGGCACAAATACAGGCTGGGCAGGGACTGGCTGGAGAGCAGCCATGAGGAGAAAGACTTGGGGGTGCTGGTGGATGAGAAGCTCAACATGAGCTCTCAGTGTGCACTTGCAGCCTGGAAGGCCAATCAGATC
>JAWKAJ010000391.1:0-15570 GCA_033816785.1 Picus viridis
GATGTACTTCGTTCAGTTGCATCATTGCTAGCTGAATACCTATGATGAAGAGGAACTGTCTAATTAGTCTACATTTTTCAGAGACTAATTGCCTGTCACCCAGTTAAACCATCTTTCTGGAAACACATTTCCCCAAGGCAGCAACTGAAATTACAGGTATGTTCATGTGGATCCACGATAATACAAACCTTCCTCAACGGCTGTCCTATTTCTCTTATTTTATGATAAAGTACATTTTCAGGGCCATTTTGTATTTGAAGTGTAGGCCATAAAATTAAGGGGAAATATATCTGTCTGAAGGGTTTTCAGGGCTCAAGTAACAATACTGCGCAACTAATGTACAGTAGCTCATTTCAAGCAACAAGCCCAACGTCTTTTCTCACGGCATATGCTAAATGCTCCTCCTTTAGAACAGTTTAGAACGTTGCTGTTAGTTTTCCAGAAGGCGTAGAGCCCATACATCAACATTGACAGAACAGAGTGAGGTTGAACAAAACAAAGGGGTTGAATAGTAATGCTGTCACTCCAGGTAAAGATGGAAGCTATTTTTGGATCTTCCTTTCCAATAGTGCTTAGAGCAATAATGCATTCATTATCAGACTCCATGGGGACTTTTGCTCAGTAAAACTTACTCAGTCTGCAATGGCACAGAGGCAAAAGCATCTTAGAAAGCACAAAGCATAGTTCAATAACTATTGGTATCTTTAGCAAAGCTCAGAGGAGATATTTTCTGATACCTCGTTATGTTGCATGCCTTCTTACTGTAATGGTAATTAAGCACCAGGGAAAGAACAGATCTGAAACTGGGATAAACAACTAAATTAGGGGTGTCACAGACTTGTTTTGCTCTTGTTGTATTGCTGAAAATGAATCTGATTTGATGTAATCAAGGAACTGCTAAGAACAGGGCAGAGAATTCTGCTTGCTTATTTATTGAACATAGTTATATGACTTTGATTGGCATAACTCAGCTGTTCACACAGTGTAATTTGTATGCTGTTACTGACAAATATTTTGTAGTTAATTTCTATTTTTATTAAGGCCAGGGTTTTACAGCCTTCAAGTTTATAAACTGAGGAAGCTGGCACTTTCAAACCTACCAAGGCTATCAGCAATGCAGGTCTCTGCTAAACGTTTATTCTCTTGCTGTTAGCACCCAAAGCGCTGTGATATTTAACCACAGGCTACCAACATTTGCTAGGGAAAAAAGTGCAAACTTTTTACCTTAGCAGAGAGAGGCTAATTGTGATATTTGGCTTTCCAATATATATATATATATAAGCAGAAACAAAAATTTCTCCTAATTTCAGTATTGCCTTTGAAGCACAGAACTCATCACTATTCTGAAGATTACACACTAGAAGCCAAGAAAATCTTCCTTTTGCCATCTGAGATGACAGATACCTCGTGGGATTTTTGTGTGCATTTGCCATTCATTACTGGAAATAGCTTAACATCAGCCTCCAGGAGTATTTCTGTCACTCTCTTTGTGAAGCAAGAATCCTGATTTTCTTTCAGATTTGCAGTATACACACAGATGGCATTACACATGGAAAAAACCCAGAAGTTGCACTGAGCTTAATTAACTTAGTGATAAGTTTACTACTGTAACATGAACATTTGTCAAAATAATATGCACATTCTTTTTGCTAAAAATAGCCAAAACATCTTTATATATATATATTAGTCTTAGTGCCTGTTCATGTTTTACATTAGCTAGCCTCCTGAATTTCAGAAGATGCCTTTTTACTTATATTGCAAGTCTGCAGTATAGCCCTATAATTCTCTATACTTGAAAACTGTTTCTAGGAAAGGTTTGGAGTGATTTATATATAGAATCATAGAATCATAGAATCAATAAGGTTGGAAAAGACCTCAAAGATCATCAAGTCCATGACTACTAGACCATGGCACCCACTACCACGTCCAATCCCCTCTTGAACACCTCCAGGGACAGCGACTCCACCACCTTCCTGGGCAGCACATTCCAATGCCTAACAACTCTCTCTGTGAAGAGCTTCCTCCTCACCTCGAGCCTAAACCTCCCCTGGCACAGCTTGAGACTGTGTCCTCTTGTTCTGGTGCTGATTGCCTGGAAGAAGAGACCAAACTCCTTCTGGCTACAACCTCCTTTCAGGTAGTTGTAGACAGCAATAAGGTCTCCCCTGAGCCTCCTCTTCTCCAGGCTAAACAATCCCAGCTCCTTCAGCCTCTCCTCGTAGGGCTTCTGCTTGAGGTCTCTCCCCAGTCTCCTTGCCCTTCTCTGGACACATTCAAGTGTCTCAATGTCCTTCTTAAATTGAGGTGCCCAGAACTGGACACAGGACTCGAGGTGCGACCTAACCAGTGCTGAGTACAGGGGCACAATAACCTCCCTGCTCCTGCTGGCCACACTGTTCCTGATCAAGGCCAGGATGCCATTGGCCTTCTTGGCCACCTGGGTACATTGCTGGCTCATGCTCAGCCTACTATCAACCAGCACCCCCAGGTCCCTTTGTGCCTGGCCTCTCTCCAGCCACTCTGACCCCAGCCTGTAGCACTGCATGGGGTTGTTGTGGCCATTATGTAGAACCTGACACTTAGATGTGTTCAATCTCATGCCCTTGGACTCTGCCCATCTGTCCTGCCTGTCAAGGCTCCTCTGCAGAGCCCTCCTACCCTCTAACAGATCACTGAGCCAGGAATATGGCCAAATGCTGAGAGGTTGCCTAAAAGAAACATCTATGAACAAACTGCTGCCCAAGCAATGAAATCATGGATGCCTGGTTTCTGCTGGTTGTGTGTCTCCCTTCATGTTGCACTCCACACACCCACTGGCTGGTGTGGGCTGGGAGCAACCTTAAATGGCCCAAAGGCAGCCAGGAAAAAGCCATCAGCCTTTCTCTCAGTAATGGAAAACTCTATCCTTTATTTAGGGACCAGTCATAAAAAGACTTTGAAGAACTTAAACATGCTCAGGACCTCAATTCTTCTCTGAAATGTGAACCCACATCAAACATTTGAACAATTATTAGAGAGGCAGGGAAGAATTAGAGAAAAGACATCTGTGTATTCCTTTTCTCTTAGGAAATTATTGCTCCCATTTTCAAAAAGGATAAGAAGGAGGAACCGGGGAACTACAGGCCAGTCAGTCTCACCTCTGTGCCCAGAAAGATCATGGAGCAGATCCTCCTGGAGGCACTACTGACTCAGAAGAATAGTGAAGAGGTAATTGGGAACAGTCAGCATGGCTTCACCAAGGGCAAATCCTGCCTGACAAACCTGGTGGCCTTCTATGAGCAGGTGACAGCATTAATAGATGAGGGGCGAGCAGCTGATGTCATTTACCTGGACTTGAGCAAAGCCTTCGACTCTGTCCCACACCACCTCCTGGTCTCCAAGCTGGTGACACATGGGTTTGATGGATGGACCACTATATGGATAAAGAACTGGCTTGATGGCTGCACCCAAAGAGTGGCTGTCAACTGGTCCATGTCCCAGTGGAGGCCAGTGACAAGCAGAGTCCCTCAGGGATCAGTCTTGTTCAACATCTTTGTGGATGCCATGGACAGTGTCATTGAGTGCACCCTCAGCAAGCTTGCTGATGACACCAAGCTGTGTGGTGCAGCAGACATGCTGGAGGGAAGGGATGCCATCCAGAGGGACCTTGACAGGCTGGAGAGGTGGGCACAAGCCAACCTCATGGGCTTCAACAAGACCAATTGCAGGGTCCTCCATATGGGTCGAGGCAATCAGAGGCACAAATCCAGGCTGGGCAGTGACTGTCTGGAGAGCAGCCCTGAGGAGAGAGACTTGGGGGTGCTGGTGGACGAGAAGCTCAACAGGAGCTCTCAATGTGCACTTGCAGCCTGGAAAGCCAATCAGATCCTGGGCTGCATCAGGAGAAGTGTGGCCAGCAGGTCAAGGGAGGGGATTCTTCACCTCTACTCAGCTCTGCTGAGACCCCACCTGGAGTACTGCCTCCAGTTCTGGAGCCCCTATTACAAGAGGGATATGGACGTGCTGGAGCGTGTCCAGAGAAGGGCCACAAGGATGAGCAGAGGGCTGGAGCACCTCTCCTATGAGGACAGACTGAAGGAGTTGGGGCTGTTCAGTCTGGAGAAGAGAAGGCTCAGAGGTGACCTCATTGTGGCCTTCCAGTATCTGAAGGGGGCCTACAGGAAGGCTGGGGAGGGACTTCTCAGGATCTCAGGTAGTGATAGGACTAGGGGGAATGGAATGAAGCTGGAGGTGGGGAGATTCAGGCTAGATGTGAGAAGGAAGTTCTTCCCCATGAGAGTGGTGAAGCCCTGGAATGGGTTATCCAGGGAGGTGGTTGAGGCCCCGTCCCTGGAGGTGTTTAAGCCCAGGCTGGATGAGGCTCTGGCCAGCCTTGATCTAATGTGGGGTGTCTCTGCCCATGGCAGGGGGGTTGGAACTGGATGATCCTTGTGGTCCCTTCCAACCCTGACTGATTCTATGATTCTATGATTCTATGAATTAAGTGAAAAATATGTCAGTTATTTTATATATCCTACCTGTGTGTGGTCTAACAAAGATTAAAATGAATGGATTTAACAATATAACTACATTTTTCCACGTTAGATGGACCATCGAGTTTCTGTTGTGAACACATCAGTGACTCGACTGACATATTGATTTTGCTTTCAGTGCGGGCAGAATGCAGTCAAACATATCAAACAGCAACAGGTCAGACTGCTTAGTTGTATATATGATTACACTGTGTGGCCACTGGTGATTACACTAGTTAGGTCACACCTTGAGTCCTGTGTCCAGTTCTGGGCCCCTCAATTTAAGAAGGACATTGAGACTCTTGAACGTGTCCAGAGAAGGGCAACAAGGCTGGGGAGAGGCCTTGAGCACAAGCCCTACGAGGAGAGGCTGAGGGAGCTGGGGTTGTTTAGCCTGGAGAACAGGAGGCTCAGGGGAGACCTTACTGCTGTTTACAAATACCTGAAGGGAGGTTGTAGCCAGGAGGGGATTAGTCTCTTCTACCAGGCAACCAGCACCAGAATGAGAGGACACAGTCTCAAGCTGTGCCAGGGGAAGTTTAGGCTCGAGGTGAGGAGAAAGTTCTTCACAGAGAGTCGTTAGGCGTTGGAATGTGTTGCCCAGGGAGGTGGTGGAGTCACCATCCCTGGAGGTGTTCAAGAGGGGATTGGACATGGCACTTGGTGCTATGGTTTAGCAGTCCTGAGGTCTTGGTAACAGGTTGGACTTGATGATCTTCGAGGTCTCTTCCAATCTTATTGATTCTATGATTCTAATATATATATATACATATATATATATATATATATCTCCCTTTGGGGCCCATATGCTGTAAGCAACTAGAGTGACAGACTTCATGAACAGACATATGAACTCTGTAAAACAATATTCCTGGTTACACCAACAAAAGATGTGAACCTAAAAGTGTGAAAACATTGACTGGGGTGAGAAATACAATAACCACACAGACTAGTCAGATGAAATTTTTGCTGCTGGGAGCTATGGAAACAGGTTGCACTCTGCTCTTGTATAATTTTTAGGAAGGAACTCTGGGCACATCTCACTCCCATTTATCTAATTCATTCATTCTGTCAGCAACACCATGGATGTCTCTTTGATGTCTAATAGCAAATTGTCTGCACAATGGAATTCTTCTGGAGTCCACTAAAACTGTGTGCTCTACCTTATCAAACCTAAGTGCTTATTACTGTCTGATGTGCCCAGTCACTGATTTGGTTCCGCAACAGAGATGTTATAAATCCCCAAACAACAGAGAATTTTCCAGGTCACACACACAACCTTTCTGAAGAAACAAATTCAGAAACTTGCAGTTCCTATCAGAGTCCAGTTTCTGAAACAATTGTTGAGGGAGGAGAAAATAACAATGAAGAGTGGCATCCCATTCGAGAGATGTTAAAATGACACAAGAGCAGTTAGCATGGGGGAAAAACACAACATCACAATCATCTATGCCATTTTCCAGAGGACATACTTCACTATTATATGCTAATGATGATGTAAAACAATTACATGAAAATACTATAGAAAAAAGGGTTTTTTCAGTGAATATGAGGACAAAGGTGACAATGATTACAACAACCTGGGAAGATCATCGCTGCAAAGCAGAACTGAACAGAAAACCAAATAAGTGATAAAATTGCCTTTTAGAGATGTTTCTGTGCTCCTATTATAGAATTGGCACTAATCAAGATTTAAACCTCAGAGTTTTTCACATTTTATTGCTCTGTAAATTGCTAATGTTTCAGTTGACAAAAATGAGAGAGGGAGACAGGCAAAGCATTTCTTAAAATAGAAACTCCTGTATTGCACCAAGTTCTGGAACAATTATCTCACCACTATCAGTCTATGTTAGACTCTCTACTGCTCCCAACATAATTGAAAAGGTTTATCTTCCAACAAGGATGACAACCTTCACTGCAGAACTGTAAAGAAAAAAACTTTCCATTTCTTCTGGGTTCCTATTGGTTGCCACAAGTAGGCCAGAGATATATCATAGTATCAGTCAGGCTGGAAGGACCACAAGGATCATCTAGTCCAACCCCTGCCAGGGACACCCCCACATTAGATCAGGCTTGACAGAGCCTCATCCAGCCTGCTTTTAAACACCAGGGGATGGGGGCCTCAACCACTTCCTTGGACAACCCATTCCAGGCCTTCACCACTCTCATGGGGAAGAACCTCCTCCTCACATCCAGCCTGGAATCTCCCCCACCTCCAGCTTCATTCCATTCCCCTAGTCCTATCACCTCTTTGAGATCCTGACAAGTCCCTCCCCAGCCTTCCTGTAGGCCCCCTTTCAGATACTGAAGGCCACAATGAGGTCACCTCTGAGCTTCTCTTCCTCTAGACTGAACAGCCCCAACTCCTTCAGTCTGTCCTCATAGGAGAGGTGCTCCAGCCCTCTGCTCATCCTTGTGGCCCTTTCTGGACACCTTCCAGCACCTCCAGATCCCTCTTGTAATAGGGCTCCAGAACTGGACACAGTACTCCAACCAGGTAGGGTCTCAACCAGGGCTGAGTAGAGGTGGAGAATCTCCGTCTTTGACCTGTTGGTCACACTTCTCCTGATGCAGCCCAGGATCTGATTGGCTTTCCGGGCTGCAAGCGCACATTGAGCTCATGTTAAGCTTTTCGTCCACCAGCACCCCCAAGTCTCTCCTCAGGGCTGCTCTCCAGACAGTCACTGCCCAGCCTGGATTTGTGCCTCTGATTGCCCGGACCCATATGGAGGACCCTGCAATTGGTCTTGTTGAAGCCCATGAGGTTGGCTGTGCCCACCTCTCCAGCCTGTCAAGGTCCCTCTGATGGCATCCCTTCCCTCCAGCATGTCTGCTGCACCACACAGCTTGGTGTCATCAGCAAACTTGCTGAGGGTGCACTCGATGCCACTTCAAGGGACTATAGCTGCTGTACTGCAGTACACAGTGGAGTTTAAAGCCTTTTCTTTGGAACCAGTGGCACGTACACCTTCATCATTGCATTGTGTCATTAAAAAGAGAATAAGCTCTGATGCTCATTGCACTGGCACATATCTTGATGGGGAAAACGTGTTCACTGCAAATTGGTTTTTATGATTCATTCAGTTCCTCAGAGATACACCTGGTACTAGCCTCACATAATTACCTCAACTTCTCCTTTTGCTTCCAGGACACAGGCTGTATCCACAGCTGTAATATACCATGCTAAACCTCACGTGCTAGAGGCCTGCACTAGGGAATGCATGCTTGGTCATTAGGTGCTCGAGATTTAAGCAATCAGTACAGATACAGGGAAATACCTGTCAGCTTTGTAAATGTGCCTGTGGTTCCCTTTTGGTTTATTGACTCACACAAGACAATGAAATGAAGTTCTTCACCATGAGAGTTGTGAAACCATGGAATGGGTTGTCCAAGAATGTGGTTGAGGCCCCATCCCTGGGATGTGTTTAAGACCAAGATGGATGAGGCTCTGGCCAGCCTGATCTAGTGTGAGGTGTTCCTGCCCATGGCAGGGGATGAACTAGATTATCCTTGTGGTCCCTTCCAACCCTGACTGATTCTATGATTCTATGAATATAATCAAATAGAAATCTGTTTACAGTTAGGATAAACATTCAGATTTGTATTTGAGGCCAGATTAAGCTTAATGTTCAGGTTTAAAATCAGACTCCGTAGAAAATTTGCACACAGACCTAATGATATTGAAATAACAATGTGTGAAATGTTGCTCCAAAATATCCAAAGTCATTCTGAGCTCATATAGATGTAAGAAAGATATTTTTTTATCATAAGAGAGGTGAAATGCTGGAACGGTTTGCCCAGAGAGGTGCTACATGTCCTTTCTCTGGAGGCATTCAAGGACAGGTTGTATGGAGCTCTGAGCAGCCTGATCTAGTTGAATATGTCATAGAATCACAGAATCAATAAGGTTGGAAAAGACCTCAAAAGATCATCAGGTCAAACCTGTCATCCAAGACCTCATGACTACTAGACCATGGCACCCACTGCCATGTCCAATCCCTCTTGAACACTTCCAGGGACAGCGACTCCACCACCTCCCTGGACAGCACAGTCCAATGCCTAACAACTCTCTCTGTGAAGAACTTTCTCCCTCAGCTTGAGCCTACACTTCTCCCTGGGCGCAGCTTGAGACAGTGTCCCCTTGTTCTGGTGCTGGTTGCCTGGGAGAAGAGACCAACCCCCACCTGGCTACAACTTTCCTTCAGGTAGTTATAGACAGCAATAAGGTCTCTCCTGAGCCTCCTCTTCTCCAGGCTAAACAATCCCAGCTCCTTCAGCCTCTCTTCAGGGGCTTCTGCTTGAGGCCTCTCACCAGCCTCCTTGCCCTTCTCTGGACACATTCAAGTGTCTCAATGTCCTTCTTAAATTGAGGAGCCCAAAACTGGACACAGGACTCAAAGTGTGACCTAACCAGTGCCAAGTACAGGGGCACAATGACTTCCCTGCTCCTGCTGGCCACACTATTCTTGATGCATGTCAAAATGTCATTGGCCTTCTTGGCCACCTGGGCACACTGTTGGCTCATGTTCAGCCAGCTGTCAATCAGTACCCCCAGGTCCCTTTCTGTTTGGCAGCTCTCCAGCCACTCTGACCCCAGCCTAACGTCCCTACATTGCATGTCCTTTCCAACCCAGATTATTCTATGATTCAATAGAAGTGCTCCTTCCAAGATAATTTAAATACCAAAGAATTTCAAGTGCATCATATTCCAGGTGTTGGTGATGGTGTTTCAGGCATTTCTTCCTCCTACTAAAACTGGTAGGGTAGAAAGCAGACTCCTAGAGTCACCCCTCCTGATGTGTCTGGTGCAGAGACTTTCAGAAGAGGGTAGCTGCTTTTTTAAAATTAAGCAATGGAAAAGTTTTTTTTTTCCTTTTTAATAATTACAGGAGATTATTTTAGTTTTGCTATAGTTGAACAGCAACACTTTCATTAAAATAGCTGCAGGGCACAGAAATAACCGAAAGGCCAGGTGTGTGTAATGAAGCAGCTGAGGCAACAAATCATCTCTTACCAGCTTTGCTGCAGGAAAACTAAACAGTCCCAAACAACCACAAACCAGTGAAGTATTTCTGAGGGATGATGCAGCACAGCAGCTGCTCACCATGCTCACACGTGAGCAACAACTCTACTTAAACTATTTCCCTAGATCATCTTCATGTCACAGGATGCATCTACATAAGTACCACCATATTTATAGTAAAACAAATATATCAGTTAACCCAGCTGGTTTTTACCCAGGCTGGGGAAGAAAGTTGATTATTAGCATTGCCGGTTTGAAATACCTGGGAGGCACTCTGGACACTGCAATGACAAAAGTACACAACATCTGAGGCAGGTAAAATTGATCCTGTAACTGAAATATAAATATTACTATTATTATTAGGTCTTACAGTGTTCACCCCAACGGCAATGCAGTGATGAGGACACATTGCTTCATGTTATAAATCCCACATCATTTTTGTTCATCTCTGTCCCTTCATCTAACTTACAACAGGCCCACCTCCCACATGCAGAGAACTGAATGAAAAAGACTGCTTACCAGGAAGATTTGTACCTGGAAGGAATGAAATGTGGAATAGAATAGAATAGAATAGAATAGAATAGAATAGAATAGAATAGAATAGAATAGAATAGAATGGAATGGAATGGAATGGAATGGAATGGAATAGAATAGAATAGAATAGAATAGAATAGAATAGAATAGAATAGAATAGAATAGAATAGAATAGAATAGAATAGAATAGAATAGAATAGAATAGAATTAACCAGGTTGGAAAGGACCTTTGAGATCGAGTCCAATCTATCATCCAACACTGTCTAATCAACTAAACCATGGCACCAAGCATTCCATCACATCTCTTCCTATACACCTCCAGTGATGGTGACTCCACCATCTCCCTGGGAAGCCCATTCCAATGGCAAATCACTCTTTCTATGCAGAAGTTCTTCCTAACATCCAGCCTAAACCTCCCCTGGTGCAGCTTGAGACTGTGTCCTCTTGTTCTGGTGCTGGTAGCCTGAGAGAAGAGACCAACCCATACCTGGCTACAACCTCCCTTCAGGTAGTTGTAGAAGGCAATAATATTCTGCATTCTCTCTGTGACCTTTCCTGAAACAAGAATTCATCAGGCACTGCTGAATCCAGACATTGTCATGAACACTTCACAACATTTTCAGAAATGGGCAACTGGTTGGGTGAAGCAGAAACTTTTCAGGCAGGTGACATTGCACTGGAGCTTCCCTCTCAATCAACTAGCAGTTGAATGTCCAGAAACACATGTATGGTTTTTCCTGTTAAACAATCAGTTACACAAAATAGGGGGAAATATTTTCCTCAAAATAGAAAACGTGGCCTTTTTAATGCATTCAATTTTCTACTTGCCTAAATTGCTTCCCTGAAATGTAATTTTTAGAGTGAAGCTTTATAATGGAAATTGTTGCCTACTCTTTACTATGTATTTAACCCAGCATTGCATTTCAACATGCATGCAAGTTTTGTTTTCAAGCAAACCCATCAGATTGAATGCAGAGTAGGAGTAAATTTAATGACTGTTTAGAATAGTGAATGCAGAATAGGAGTAAATTTAAAGTCTGTTTAGTATGTGTGGAGCAAATGCAGACATCATCACAGTATCTGCACAGTGCTCTGAAAAACTGCTATTAATTCATCCAGTTATTGGAATGGGCTGCCCAGGGAGGTAATGGAGTCACCATCCCTGGAGGTGTTCAAGAGGGGATTGGATGTGGCACTTGGTGCCATGGTTTAGTCATGAGGTCTGTGGTGACAGGTTGGCCTTGATGATCTTTGAGGTCTCTTCCAGCCTTGGTGATTCTGTGATTCTGTGAAAGGATGCATGTGCTGTCAGAAATGCTCTTCCATAATTCAGCACCATGGTGCTGAACTTGTCTCTTAAAGAAAACAGGTTAAAAAAGCCTGTGAATTAGTAATAATATTTTAAATAGAAAACTAAGACAAGCCCACTAAACTAATTAATTAAATTGGCAACATGTATCCCAATACACTGAACACGTCTCAAGTCAAACTCACAGGCATTCATGATGAAAGCCTTCTGAGCTGCAATCTGGTCACAAAATACACTAACAATTTACAGGACACTTTTTTGGTGAAGTCATGGCTTTAACAAATATTCACCTTTAATCATAACACTGGGTGACACTATATTTCATTACCAGAAGAGTTGAGCTCAGGATCTATTTGTTATAATTCACTGGTTTGTGGTAGTAAACTGAATGTATGTGAGGTACAAACTATGACAGGCAATAATGGAGTGTATTTAACTACAGACTGTGACAGGCAATAGCTTCTCTGGTTATCAAGGAAGTATTATACTCTTAGAAATATTGAAACACTAGTGAGACAGATTAACACAAGTCTATAAATCTAGTGAAGATGTCTGCATTAGTCTTTTGCTATATGGGAGTGAAAAGACAAGTTTTAGGCTTAGCCACCATGAATTTCTCTTCTGACAACTTTCCTATTAGAGTGCATCAACTAGTAGGAAGTTGGTTAGAGGTTTCCTGACTCAGGCATCAGCAAGAGTCTGGACATGGAATACTCAGGAAAAAAGTAAAAATGCTAGAAACAGTCTCAAGCTGCAACAGGGGAAGTTTAGGCTCGAGGTGAGGAGATAGTTCTTCACCAAGAGAGTGATTCGCCATTGGAATGGGCTGCCTGGGGAGGTGGTGGAGTCGCCGTCCCTGGAGGCGTTCAAGAGGGGACTGGACGTGGCACTTGGTGCCATGGTCTAGTCGTGAGGTTTGTGGTTACAGGTTGGACTCGATGATCTTCGAGGTCTCTTCCAACCTTGGTAATACTGTGATACTGTGATACTGTAATAAAATTCATAAACCACCTTAAAGTATGTCTAAGTGATTTAATAGCTAATATTATCAAAGTCCTTTGCATAGCCTTATAAATTCAGAGTGTAATGAACCACAAAAAAAAAGGCATAAGGAACAAATAAGCAGCATGGAAACACAGAAACAGCAACAGAGTAGACTAGATCTTTATCTAGCAGGCAGGGTGTCTTTATCTCTCCTGTTGCTTCAGTGACTCTCATCTTTATAGAAACCCCTGCTCTTACCACATGTGAGAGACTAAATCTTGTCTCTCCTGGTGACTCAACAAAGATAAAATTGCTGTTTGTCCAGGCAATAGCTGATGTGCGTTGGGCAGAGCCACTGGAAGGACTCTTGGAAGGTGCAAAGATAACATTGCTCACGGGACTGCAGCTGGCCTACAACAATGGCCCAAGGGCCCAGCATTCACACCTTCAGGACAAGATCATTTCCAGCCATCAGATACCCCAGCAAAGGACAATGGTTCCTGATGTGAAAAGAGTGTGTGGGTAGCTAGATGGAGCAGGAGGAGGCGGAGGCCTTCCCCCCCTCTATCCAGTGGCTGCCCAAACTCACCTGAGTACACAGAAAGATTTCCTGGGGAACGATACCTGGACCTAAAGATGATTTCCCAGAACGATATCCTGGGGAACAACACCTGGACACTTGCCTAAGGGCTAAAAAACTGTATAAAAGACTGGAGCAGCTACTGGCTTTTTAGGAGGAGAAAATTGGAGAAGCAAGATGCAGAAGAAAGCAGACGGCAGCACACGCTGGAAACATCCTGGGGCCAACACAATGGATCTTGGACTCTCCGTGCTCTAAGTTCCGCCTGCTGCAACTCATGGAGCTGAAGAAGCTGCCCAGAGGACCTCATCCCTTCTACAGCCAAAGCCTCAGCACCCTTCCTCTACAGACCCAACATCTCCTGCAGCACCGTTTCTCTACAGACCCAACATCTCCTGCAGCACCTTTCCTCCACAGACTCAAACTGTCTTGGGGGGTGAGGGGTGTGGTAAGATAATTCTTTCCCTCTTCTCCCTTTCTTCTCTCTCTTCCTATTCTCTCTCTCTCCCCTTCTGATCCCTCCACCTTATTTATGTAATAAATAGTCTAGCTGTTGATATTTTGGCCTCGTTTGTGCCTCTAATTTCACAACACGGGAATATTCATTAAAAACCTGAATCTCTTTCCCTCTCCGTATCGAGACACCACAGTAGGGTCTGGTGAAAGAGTCTTATCTCAATTCTGAATTATTTGTTCAAATATAGGAAAATGTCATTTAAATGGCTGAGCAGCTCCTTACAGCTATCTGAAGTACCAGTTCCTTTTTCAGTGTTTATAGAACTTAGATCTGCTAAGATAAAAATCTGGCAAAACTTATCTTGCAACCTGTTACAGACAGGCCACATGACCTTCAAAGAAGACCTTCAAGGATTGATACCATGACAGTGACAGGCTATACACAAAATAACTCCAATTTTTTTTCCCCAGTTTCTAGTTCCAAGAAATCCTAAGGATCTACATGACAGTACAACTTTATTTATGATAAAGTGTTTGTATAAATTACGTGTTTTATTAATTTATCATGGCAACTACCTGAAGGGAGGTTGTAGCCAGGAGGGGGTTAGTCTCTTCTCCCGGGCAATCAGCATCAGAACAAGAGGACACAGTCTCAAGCTGCACCAGGGGAGGTTGAGGCTGGATGTTAGGAAGTTCCTTGCAGAAAGAGTGATTGGCCATTGGAATGTGCTGCCCAGGGAGGTGGTGGAGTTACCATCCCTGGAGGTGGCCAAGAGGGGATTGGACGTGGCACTTGGTGCCATGATTTAGTAGTCATGAGGTCTTGACAATCTTTGAGGTCTTTTCCAGCCTTGTTGATTCTGTGATTCTATGAATAGTGTAGCATCATTCTTCTGTCACAGTCCTCTATACCAAACTATTGTTGTCCCACAACACCCCATTAGCTAGATCTACATAGAGTAGTGGTCAACAGCTGAGCCCATGTTTTTCAAAACTAGTTCTTATGAAATCTGAGAGAGATAACAAAGCTACAGAAAATAAGATATACACATCCACTTACAGTGTACCCAGCAAACATGCAGTTTGAGAACTCAAGCTTAAATGTGTAGGACTACACCCAGGTCAGCATTACTCAAATCAATACAGGTGATTTGGTGATCATGGCTTACTCAGAAAGCATTCATAGAATCATAGAATCAATAAGGTTTCACTCTCCCTTTCCCCATCAGCTGAGGTACTCAGGATTTGCAGCCTTTCCCAAAATGCCTATTACATGTCCCCCTTCACACGTAACCCCTTACTACATACATCGTGTATTCATTTAAATTCAGTTCTTCACTTCTCTGGGCAGAGAGGTTAATATTTAGCAGTCCATTAAGCCTGCGCTCTGGCCTGAAAGTTCAAAAGTTTAGGCTGTGTACAGTGTCTTGTCATCCCCAGACAGACCCCCACTGATGTACAGGGATGTTTTTAAAGATAAGATACTTCACTGATGCCCCTTTGTTGTTTATGCACATACATAAGGGGAACTGTCAGGCTCCCCCCCTTCCTCTTCCAACCCCCCTCAGACAATTTTTCCATTGTAAAGACACTGTGTGGTGGAGTAGGAAGGTTCCCCCCCACACACAAAAGAATTCCACAGCTAACTCAGCCGGAGAAGCAGATGAAAGCTGTATTTTACAAGCAGATATGGAATGCAGTGAATATGTACAAAAATATACAATATTTACAATATATACAGAAATATACAGCAAAGTATGTAATACAGGAAACCTCTTCCTCAACCCCCCTCGGCCAGGGGGGTTCGGCCTGTCCCTCCCTTCTCCCTCCCTACCTCCCCTTTTTCCCAAAAGGGTTAGAGAGAAGAGAGAAAGGAAGGTAATTAAAAGGGTGAAAACTTGTTAAAGCTCAAAGCGAATGCAAAGAGTTAGTTTCTCTTATCTGTTTAGCAAGAATCATTCCTGCGTAGCAAGCTGTTGCTTCAGGGAGAAAAAGCAGGCCAGCTCTACAGCACAGGGGAAGAAAGACGACTGCAGACTGATTCCCCCCACTGAAAGACTAAACAAAAAAACTACAACTGGGTCCCACCAATGAAATTGAATTAGCATATCATTGTTTTCATTCTAATATCAAAACATTCGCCCAGAGTGTTCAGAAAGTGTCCCTTTCTTAA
>JAWKAJ010000392.1:0-15561 GCA_033816785.1 Picus viridis
ATTCCCTCGGGAAATCTTGTGCTTTCATTTGGAACTCTCCTGGATTGTGCTGGAAAAGTAGGTTTCCGCTGGTTATGTGTCGATTTTGGCAGCAAATCGGCGCATCTGAAGTGGCATTTGGCGGGTTTCTGGTGAAAATCAACAAATTTCATTTGGAAATCAACAGATTCCATCGGGAAATCTTGTGCTTTCAATCTCATCTCTACTGGATTGGGGTGGATAAGTAGGTTTCTGCTGATTAGGTGATGATTTTGGCAAGAAATCGGCTCGTCTGAAGTGGAACTCTGCTGGTTTCTGGTGAAAATCAAGTTTCAGCCGGAAATCTGAGATTGAGACTGGAAATCTTGTGCTTTCAATCTGAACTCTACTGTGATTGTGGTGGAAAAGTAGGTTTCTGCTGGTTATGTGATGATTTTGGCAAGAAATCGGCTCGTCTGAAGTGGAACTCTGCTGGTTTCTAGGGAAAATCAAGTTTCAGCTGGAAATCTAGAGATTGAGACTGGAAATCTTGTGCTTTCAATCTGAACTCTACTGATTGTGGTGGAAAAGTAGGTTTCCGCTGGTTATGTGACGATTTTGGCCGCAAATTGGCGCGTCTGAAGTGGAATTTGGCTGGTTTCTGGTGAAAATCAACAAATTTCATCTGGAAATCAACAGATTCCATCAGGAAATCTTGTGCTTTCAATCTGAACTCTACTGTGATTGTGATGGAAAAGTAGGTTTCCGCTGGTTATGTGACGATTTTGGCAAGAAATCAGCTCGACTGAAATTGATCTCTTCTGGTTTCTTGAGAAAATCAAGTTTCAGCCGGAAATCTGGAGATTGAGACTGGAAATCTTGTGCTTTCAATCTGAACTCTACTGGATTGTGGTGGAAAAGTAGGTTTCCGCTGGTTATGTGACAATTTTGGCCGCAAATTGGCGCGTCTGAAGTGGAATTTGGCGGGTTTCTGGTGAAAATCAACAAATTTCATCTGGAAATCAACAGATTCCATCAGGAAATCTTGTGCTTTCAATCTGAACTCTACTGGATTGTGGTGGAAAAGTAGGTTTCCGCTGGTTATGTGATGATTTTGGCAAGAAATCAGCTCGACTGAAGTGGATCTCTTCTGGTTTCTTGAGAAAATCAAGTTTCAGCCGGAAATCTGGAGATTGAGACAGGAAATCTTGTGCTTTCAATCTGAACTCTACGTGATTGTGGTAGAAAAGTAGGTTTCCGCTGGTTATGTGAGGATTTTGGCAAGAAATCGGCTCAACTCAAGGAGAACTCTGCTGGTTTCTAGGGAAAATCAAGTTTCATCTGGAAATCTAGAGATTGAGACTGGAAATCTTGTGCTTTCATTTGGAACTCTCCTGGATTGTGGTGGAAAAGTAGGTTTCCGCTGGTTATGTGACGATTTTGGCAGCAAATCAGCTCGACTGAAATTGATCTCTTCTGGTTTCTTGAGAAAATCAAGTTTCAGCCGGAAATCTGGAGATTGAGACAGGAAATCTTGTGCTTTCAATCTGAAGTCTACGTGATTGTGGTAGAAAAGTAGGTTTCCGCTGGTTATGTGACGATTTTGGCAAGAAATCGGTTCGTCTGATGTGTAATTGGACGGGTTTCTGGTGACAATCAACAAGTTTCATCTGGAAATCGACAGATTCCCTCGGGAAATCTTGTGCTTTCATTTGGAACTCTCCTGGATTGTGCTGGAAAAGTAGGTTTCCGCTGGTTATGTGTCGATTTTGGCAGCAAATCGGCGCATCTGAAGTGGCATTTGGCGGGTTTCTGGTGAAAATCAACAAATTTCATTTGGAAATCAACAGATTCCATCGGGAAATCTTGTGCTTTCAATCTCATCTCTACTGGATTGGGGTGGATAAGTAGGCTTCTGCTGATTAGGTGATGATTTTGGCAAGAAATCGGCTCGTCTGAAGTGGAACTCTGCTGGTTTCTGGTGGAAATCAAGTTTCAGCCGGAAATCTAGAGATTGAGACTGGAAATCTTGTGCTTTCAATCTGATCTCTACTGGATTGGGGTGGAAAAGTAGGTTTCTGCTGATTAGGTGATGATTTTGGCAAGAAATCGGCTCGTCTGAAGTGGAACTCTGCTGGTTTCGTGAAAATCAAGTTTCAGCCGGAAATCTAGAGACTGAGACTGGAAATCATGTGCTTTCAATCTGAACTCTATATGATTGTGGTGGAAAAGTAGGTTTCCGCTGGTTATGTGACGATTTTGGCAAGAAATCGGCTCGACTGAAAGTTGATCTCTTCTGGTTTCTTGAGAAAATCAAGTTTCAGCTGGAAATCTGGAGATTGAGGCTGGAAATCTTGTGCTTTCATTTGGACTCGACTGGATTGTGGTGGAAAAGTAGGTTTCCGCTGGTTATGTGACAAATTTGGCCGCAAATTGGCGCGTCTGAAGTGGAATTTGGCGGGTTTCTGGTGAAAATCAACAAATTTCATCTGGAAATCAACAGATTCCAGGAAATCTTGTGCTTTCAATCTGAACTCTACGTGATTGTGATAGAAAAGTAGGTTTCCGCTGGTTATGTGACGATTTTGGCACGAAATCAGCTCGACTGAAATTGATCTCTTCTGGTTTCTTGAGAAAATCAAGTTTCAGCCGGAAATCTGGAGATTGAGACAGGAAATCTTGTGCTTTCAATCTGAACTCTACGTGATTGTGGTAGAAAAGTAGGTTTCCGCTGGTTATGTGAGGATTTTGGCAAGAAATCGGCTCAACTCAAGGAGAACTCTGCTGGTTTCTAGGGAAAATCAAGTTTCATCTGGAAATCTAGAGATTGAGACTGGAAATCTTGTGCTTTCATTTGGAACTCTCCTGGATTGTGGTGGAAAAGTAGGTTTCCGCTGGTTATGTGACGATTTTGGCAGAAATCAGCTCGACTGAAATTGATCTCTTCTGGTTTCTTGAGAAAATCAAGTTTCAGCCGGAAATCTGGAGATTGAGACAGGAAATCTTGTGCTTTCAATCTGAACTCTACGTGATTGTGGTAGAAAAGTAGGTTTCCGCTGGTTATGTGACGATTGGCAAGAAATCGGTTCGTCTGATGTGTGATTGGACGGGTTTCTGGTGACAATCAACAAGTTTCATCTGGAAATCGACAGATTCCCTCAGGAAATCTTGTGCTTTCATTTGGAACTCTCCTGGATTGTGCTGGAAAAGTAGGTTTCCGCTGGTTATGTGTCGATTTTGGCAGCAAATCGGCGCATCTGAAGTGGCATTTGGCGGGTTTCTGGTGAAAATCAACAAATTTCATTTGGAAATCAACAGATTCCATCGGGAAATCTTGTGCTTTCAATCTCATCTCTACTGGATTGGGGTGGATAAGTAGGTTTCTGCTGATTAGGTGATGATTTTGGCAAGAAATCGGCTCGTCTGAAGTGGAACTCTGCTGGTTTTGTGAAAATCAAGTTTCAGCCGGAAATCTAGAGATTGAGACTGGAAATCTTGTGCTTTCAATCTGAACTCTCTACTGATTGTGGTGGAAAAGTAGGTTTCTGCTGGTTATGTGACGATTTTGGCAAGAAATCGGCTCGACTGAAGTGGAACTCTGCTGGTTTCTTGTGAAAATCAAGTTTCAGCCGGAAATCTGGAGATTGAGACTGGAAATCTTGTGCTTTCAATCTGAACTCTATGTGATTGTGGTGGAAAAGTAGGTTTCCGCTGGTTATGTGACGATTTTGGCAAGAAATCGGCTCGTCTGAAGTGAGAACTCTGCTGGTTTCTTGGGAAAATCAAGTTTCAGCTGGAAATCTAGAGATTGAGACTGGAAATCTTGTGCTTTCATTTGGAACTCTACTGGATTGTGGTGGAAAAGTAGGTTTCCGCTGGTTATGTGACGATTTTGGCAGCAAATCGGCGCATCTGAAGTGGAATTTGGCGGGTTTCTGGTGAAAATCAACAAATTTCATCTGGAAATCAACAGATTCCATCAGGAAATCTTGTGCTTTCAATCTGAACTCTACTGTGATTGTGGTAGAAAAGTAGGTTTCCGCTGGTTATGTGACGATTTTGGCAGAAATCAGCTCGACTGAAATTGATCTCTTCTGGTTTCTTGAGAAAATCAAGTTTCAGCCTGGAAATCTGGAGATTGAGACTGGAAATCTTGTGCTTTCATTTGGAACTCGACTGGATTGTGGTGGAAAAGTAGGTTTCCGCTGGTTATGTGACAAATTTTGGCAGCAAATTGGCGCGTCTGAAGTGGAATTTGGCGGGTTTCTGGTGAAAATCAACAAATTTCATTTGGAAATCAACAGATTCCATCGGGAAATCTTGTGCTTTCAATCTGATCTCTACTGGATTGGGGTGGAAAAGTAGGTTTCCGCTGGTTATGTGATGATTTTGGCAGAAATCAGCTCGACTGAAATTGATCTCTTCTGGTTTCTTGAGAAAATCAAGTTTCAGCCGGAAATCTGGAGATTGAGACAGGAAATCTTGTGCTTTCAATCTGAACTCTACGTGATTGTGGTAGAAAAGTAGGTTTCCGCTGGTTATGTGACGATTTTGGCAAGAAATCGGCTCGTCTGAAGTGAGAACTCTGCTGGTTTCTAGTGAAAATCAAGTTTCATCTGGAAATCTAGAGATTGAGACTGGAAATCTTGTGCTTTCATTTGGAACTCTCCTGGATTGTGCTGGAAAAGTAGGTTTCCGCTGGTTATGTGACGATTTTGGCAGCAAATCGGCTCATCTGAAGTGGCATTTGGCGGGTTTCTGGTGAAAATCAACAAATTTCATTTGGAAATCAACAGATTCCATCGGGAAATCTTGTGCTTTCAATCTCATCTCTACTGGATTGGGGTGGAAAAGTAGGTTTCTGCTGATTATGTGATGATTTTGGCAAGAAATCGGCTCGTCTGAAGTGGAACTCTGCTGGTTTCTTGTGAAAATCAAGTTTCAGCCGGAAATCTGGAGATTGAGACTGGAAATCTTGTGCTTTCAATCTGAACTCTACTGGATTGTGGTGGAAAAGTAGGTTTCCGCTGGTTATGTGACGATTTTGGCAAGAATCGGCTCGTCTGAAGTGGAACTCTGCTGGTTTCTGGTGAAAATCAAGTTTCATCTGGAAATCTGGAGATTGAGACTGGAAATCTTGTGCTTTCAATCTGAACTCTACGTGATTGTGGTAGAAAAGTAGGTTTCCGCTGGTTATGTGACGATTTTGGCAAGAAATCGGTTCGTCTGATGTGTAATTGGACGGGTTTCTGGTGACAATCAACAAGTTTCATCTGGAAATCGACAGATTCCCTCGGGAAATCTTGTGCTTTCATTTGGAACTCTCCTGGATTGTGCTGGAAAAGTAGGTTTCCGCTGGTTATGTGTCGATTTTGGCAGCAAATCGGCGCATCTGAAGTGGCATTTGGCGGGTTTCTGGTGAAAATCAACAAATTTCATTTGGAAATCAACAGATTCCATCGGGAAATCTTGTGCTTTCAATCTCATCTCTACTGGATTGGGGTGGAAAAGTAGGTTTCTGCTGATTATGTGATGATTTTGGCATGAAATCGGCTCATCTGAAGTGGAACTCTGCTGGTTTCTGGTGAAAATCAAGTTTGGAAATCTGGAGATTGAGACTGGAAATCCTGTGCTTTCAATCTGAACTCTATGTGATTGTGGTGGAAAAGTAGGTTTCTGCTGGTTATGTGACGATTTTGGCAAGAAATCGGCTCGTCTGAAGTGAAACTCTGCTGGTTCCTGGGGAAATCCAAGTTTCAGCCGGAAATCTAGAGATTGAGACTGGATATCTTGTGCTTTCAATCTCATCTCTACTGGATTGGGGTGGAAAAGTTGGTTTCCGCTGGTTATGTGATGATTTTGGCAAGAAATCGGTTCGTCTGATGTGTGATTGGACGGGTTTCTGGTGACAATCAACAAGTTTCATCTGGAAATCGACAGATTCCCTCGGGAAATCTTGTGCTTTCATTTGGAACTCTCCTGGATTGTGCTGGAAAAGTAGGTTTCCGCTGGTTATGTGTCGATTTTGGCAGCAAGCCGGCGCATCTGAAGTGGCATTTGGCGGGTTTCTGGTGAAAATCAACAAATTTCATTTGGAAATCAACAGATTCCATTTGGAAATCTTGTGCTTTCAATCTCATCTCTACTGGATTGGGGTGGAAAAGGTTTCTGCTGATTAGGTGATGATTTTGGCAAGAAATCGGCTCGTCTGAAGTGGAACTCTGCTGGTTTCTGGTGAAAATCAAGTTTCATTTGGAAATCAAGAGATTGAGACTGGAAATCTTGTGCTTTCAATCTCATCTCTACTGGATTGGGGTGGATAAGTAGGTTTCTGCTGATTAGGTGATGATTTTGGCAAGAAATCGGCTCGTCTGAAGTGGAACTCTGCTGGTTTCGTGAAAATCAAGTTTCAGCCGGAAATCTAGAGACTGAGACTGGAAATCTTGTGCTTTCAATCTGAACTCTATATGATTGTGGTGGAAAAGTAGGTTTCCGCTGGTTATGTGACGATTTTGGCACGAAATCGGCTCGACTGAAGTAGATCTCTTCTGGTTTCTTGAGAAAATCAAGTTTCAGCTGGAAATCTGGAGATTGAGGCTGGAAATCTTGTGCTTTCATTTGGACTCGACTGGATTGTGGTGGAAAAGTAGGTTTCCGCTGGTTATGTGACAAATTTGGCCGCAAATTGGCGCGTCTGAAGTGGAATTTGGCGGGTTTCTGGTGAAAATCAACAAATTTCATCTGGAAATCAACAGATGGAAATCTTGTGCTTTCAATCTGAACTCTACGTGATTGTGATAGAAAAGTAGGTTTCCGCTGGTTATGTGATGATTTTGGCAGAAATCAGCTCGACTGAAATTGATCTCTTCTGGTTTCTTGAGAAAATCAAGTTTCAGCCGGAAATCTGGAGATTGAGACAGGAAATCTTGTGCTTTCAATCTGAAGTCTACGTGATTGTGGTAGAAAAGTAGGTTTCCGCTGGTTATGTGACGATTTTGGCAAGAAATCGGTTCGTCTGATGTGTAATTGGACGGGTTTCTGGTGACAATCAACAAGTTTCATCTGGAAATCGACAGATTCCCTCAGGAAATCTTGTGCTTTCATTTGGAACTCTCCTGGATTGTGCTGGAAAAGTAGGTTTCCGCTGGTTATGTGTCGATTTTGGCAGCAAATGGGGCGCATCTGAAGTGGCATTTGGCGGGTTTCTGGTGAAAATCAACAAATTTCATTTGGAAATCAACAGATTCCATCGGGAAATCTTGTGCTTTCAATCTCATCTCTACTGGATTGGGGTGGAAAAGTAGGTTTCCGCTGATTATGTGACGATTTTGGCATGAAATCGGCTCATCTGAAGTGGAACTCTGCTGGTTTCTGGTGAAAATCAAGTTTCAGCCGGAAATCTGGAGATTGAGACTGGAAATCCTGTGCTTTCAATCTGAACTCTATGTGATTGTGGTGGAAAAGTAGGTTTCTGCTGGTTATGTGACGATTTTGGCAAGAAATCGGCTCGTCTGAAGTGAAACTCTGCTGGTTCCTGGGGAAATCCAAGTTTCAGCCGGAAATCTAGAGATTGAGACTGGATATCTTGTGCTTTCAATCTCATCTCTACTGGATTGGGGTGGATAAGTTGGTTTCCGCTGGTTATGTGATGATTTTGGCAAGAAATCGGTTCGTCTGATGTGTGATTGGACGGGTTTCTGGTGACAATCAACAAGTTTCATCTGGAAATCGACAGATTCCCTCAGGAAATCTTGTGCTTTCATTTGGAACTCTCCTGGATTGTGCTGGAAAAGTAGGTTTCCGCTGGTTATGTGTCGATTTTGGCAGCAAATCGGCGCATCTGAAGTGGCATTTGGCGGGTTTCTGGTGAAAATCAACAAATTTCATTTGGAAATCAACAGATTCCATCGGGAAATCTTGTGCTTTCAATCTCATCTCTACTGGATTGGGGTGGATAAGTAGGCTTCTGCTGATTAGGTGATGATTTTGGCAAGAAATCGGCTCGTCTGAAGTGGAACTCTGCTGGTTTCTGGTGAAAATCAAGTTTCAGCCGGAAATCTAGAGATTGAGACTGGAAATCTTGTGCTTTCAATCTGATCTCTACTGGATTGGGGTGGATAAGTAGGCTTCTGCTGATTAGGTGATGATTTTGGCAAGAAATCGGCTCGTCTGAAGTGGAACTCTGCTGGTTTCGTGAAAATCAAGTTTCAGCCGGAAATCTAGAGACTGAGACTGGAAATCTTGTGCTTTCAATCTGAACTCTATATGATTGTGGTGGAAAAGTAGGTTTCCGCTGGTTATGTGACGATTTTGGCAAGAAATCGGCTCGACTGAAGTAGATCTCTTCTGGTTTCTTGAGAAAATCAAGTTTCAGCCGGAAATCTGGAGATTGAGGCTGGAAATCTTGTGCTTTCATTTGGACTCGACTGGATTGTGGTGGAAAAGTAGGTTTCCGCTGGTTATGTGACAAATTTGGCCGCAAATTGGCGCGTCTGAAGTGGAATTTGGCGGGTTTCTGGTGAAAATCAACAAATTTCATCTGGAAATCAACAGATTCCATCTGGAAATCTTGTGCTTTCAATCTGAACTCTACGTGATTGTGATAGAAAAGTAGGTTTCCGCTGGTTATGTGATGATTTTGGCACAGAAATCAGCTCGACTGAAATTGATCTCTTCTGGTTTCTTGAGAAAATCAAGTTTCAGCCGGAAATCTGGAGATTGAGACAGGAAATCTTGTGCTTTCAATCTGAACTCTACGTGATTGTGGTAGAAAAGTAGGTTTCCGCTGGTTATGTGACGATTTTGGCAAGAAATCGGTTCGTCTGATGTGTGTAATTGGACGGGTTTCTGGTGACAATCAACAAGTTTCATCTGGAAATCGACAGATTCCCTCAGGAAATCTTGTGCTTTCATTTGGAACTCTCCTGGATTGTGCTGGAAAAGTAGGTTTCCGCTGGTTATGTGTCGATTTTGGCAGCAAATCGGCGCATCTGAAGTGGCATTTGGCGGGTTTCTGGTGAAAATCAACAAATTTCATTTGGAAATCAACAGATTTTGGAAATCTTGTGCTTTCAATCTCATCTCTACTGGATTGGGGTGGATAAGTAGGCTTCTGCTGATTAGGTGATGATTTTGGCAAGAAATCGGGTCTGAAGTGGAACTCTGCTTGAAAAATCAAGTTTCATCCGGAAATCTAGAGATTGAGACTGGAAATCTTGTGCTTTCAATCTCTCTCTACTGGATTGGGGTGGAAAAGTAGGTTTCTGCTGATTATGTGATGATTTTGGCAAGAAATCGGCTCGTCTGAAGTGGAACTCTGCTGGTTTCTAGTGAAAATCAAGTTTCATCTGGAAATCTAGAGATTGAGACTGGAAATCTTGTGCTTTCAATCTGAACTCTACCTGATTGTGGTGGAAAAGTAGGTTTCCGCTGGTTATGTGACGATTTTGGCACGAAATCGGCTCGACTGAAATTGATCTCTTCTGGTTTCTTGAGAAAATCAAGTTTCAGCCGGAAATCTGGAGATTGAGGCTGGAAATCTTGTGCTTTCATTTGGAACTCGACTGGATTGTGGTGGAAAAGTAGGTTTCCGCTGGTTATGTGACAAATTTGGCCGCAAATTGGCGCGTCTGAAGTGGAATTTGGCGGGTTTCTGGTGAAAATCAACAAGTTTCATCTGGAAATCAACAGATTCCATCAGGAAATCTTGTGCTTTCAATCTCATCTCTACTGGATTGGGGTGGATAAGTAGGTTTCTGCTGGTTATGTGACGATTTTGGCAAGAAATCGGCTCGTCTGAAGTGGAATTCTGCTGGTTTCCTGTTCAATCTCCAGATTTCAGGCTGAAATCAAGATTTTCAAGAAACCAGAAGAGATCAATTTCAGTCGAGCTGATTGAGTCACTGAAAATCTTGTGCTTCCAAATCAATCTCTTCTCTACTGGATTGGGGTGGATAAGTAGGCTTCTGCTGATTAGGTGATGATTTTGGCAAGAAATCGGCTCGTCTGAAGTGGAACTCTGCTGGTTTCTGGTGAAAATCAAGTTTCAGCCGGAAATCTAGAGATTGAGACTGGAAATCTTGTGCTTTCAATCTGAACTCTATATGATTGTGGTGGAAAAGTAGGTTTCCGCTGGTTATGTGACGATTTTGGCAAGAAATCGGCTCGACTGAAGTTGATCTCTTCTGGTTTCTTGAGAAAATCAAGTTTCAGCCGGAAATCTGGAGATTGAGGCTGGAAATCTTGTGCTTTCATTTGGACTTCGACTGGATTGTGGTGGAAAAGTAGGTTTCCGCTGGTTATGTGACAAATTTGGCCGCAAATTGGCGCGTCTGAAGTGGAATTTGGCGGGTTTCTGGTGAAAATCAACAAATTTCATCTGGAAATCAACAGATTCCATCTGGAAATCTTGTGCTTTCAATCTGAACTCTACGTGATTGTGATAGAAAAGTAGGTTTCCGCTGGTTATGTGATGATTTTGGCAAGAAATCAGCTCGACTGAAATTGATCTCTTCTGGTTTCTTGAGAAAATCAAGTTTCAGCCGGAAATCTGGAGATTGAGACAGGAAATCTTGTGCTTTCAATCTGAACTCTACGTGATTGTGGTAGAAAAGTAGGTTTCCGCTGGTTATGTGACGATTTTGGCAAGAAATCGGTTCGTCTGATGTGTAATTGGACGGGTTTCTGGTGACAATCAACAAGTTTCATCTGGAAATCGACAGATTCCCTCGGGAAATCTTGTGCTTTCATTTGGAACTCTCCTGGATTGTGCTGGAAAAGTAGGTTTCCGCTGGTTATGTGTCGATTTTGGCAGCAAATCGGCGCATCTGAAGTGGCATTTGGCGGGTTTCTGGTGAAAATCAACAAATTTCATTTGGAAATCAACAGATTCCATCGGGAAATCTTGTGCTTTCAATCTCATCTCTACTGGATTGGGGTGGATAAGTAGGTTTCTGCTGATTAGGTGATGATTTTGGCAAGAAATCGGCTCGTCTGAAGTGGAACTCTGCTGGTTTTCGTGAAAATCAAGTTTCAGCCGGAAATCTAGAGATTGAGACTGGAAATCTTGTGCTTTCAATCTGAACTCTACGTGATTGTGGTGGAAAAGTAGGTTTTCCGCTGGTTATCTGAAGTGGAATTTCTGGTTTCTGGTGAAAATCAACAAATTTCATCTGGAAATCAACAGATTGAGACTGGAAATCTTGTGCTTTCAATCTGAACTCTACGTGATTGTGATGGAGAAAAGTAGGTTTCCGCTGGTTATGTGACGATTTTGGCAAGAAAGTCTGATGTGTGATGGACTGGTTTCTGTGACAATCAAAAGTTTCATCTGGAAATCGACAGATTCCCTCAGGAAATCTTGTGCTTTCATTTGGAACTCTCCTGGATTGTGCTGGAAAAGTAGGTTTCCGCTGGTTATGTGTCGATTTTGGCAGCAAATCGGCGCATCTGAAGTGGCATTTGGCGGGTTTCTGGTGAAAATCAACAAATTTCATTTGGAAATCAACAGATTCCATCGGGAAATCTTGTGCTTTCAATCTCATCTCTACTGGATTGGGGTGGAAAAGTAGGTTTCTGCTGATTATGTGATGATTTTGGCATGAAATCGGCTCGTCTGAAGTGGAACTCTGCTGGTTTCTGGTGAAAATCAAGTTTCAGCCAGAAATCTGGAGATTGAGACTGGAAATCCTGTGCTTTCAATCTGAACTCTATGTGATTGTGGTGGAAAAGTAGGTTTCTGCTGGTTATGTGACGATTTTGGCAAGAAATCGGCTCGTCTGAAGTGAAACTCTGCTGGTTCCTGGGGAAATCCAAGTTTCAGCCGGAAATCTAGAGATTGAGACTGGATATCTTGTGCTTTCAATCTCATCTCTACTGGATTGGGGTGGATAAGTTGGTTTCCGCTGGTTATGTGATGATTTTGGCAAGAAATCGGTTCGTCTGATGTGTGATTGGACGGGTTTCTGGTGACAATCAACAAGTTTCATCTGGAAATCGACAGATTCCCTCAGGAAATCTTGTGCTTTCATTTGGAACTCTCCTGGATTGTGCTGGAAAAGTAGGTTTCCGCTGGTTATGTGTCGATTTTGGCAGCAAATCGGCGCATCTGAAGTGGCATTTGGCGGGTTTCTGGTGAAAATCAACAAATTTCATTTGGAAATCAACAGATTCCATCGGGAAATCTTGTGCTTTCAATCTCATCTCTACTGGATTGGGGTGGATAAGTAGGCTTCTGCTGATTAGGTGATGATTTTGGCAAGAAATCGGCTCGTCTGAAGTGGAACTCTGCTGGTTCCTGGAAAATCAAGTTTGGGGAAATCTAGAGATTGAGACTGGAAATCTTGTGCTTTCAATCTCTTCTCTACTGGATTGGGGTGGAAAAGTAGGTTTCTGCTGGTTATGTGATGATTTTGGCAAGAAATCGGCTCGTCTGAAGTGGAACTCTGCTGGTTTCGTGAAAATCAAGTTTCAGCCGGAAATCTAGAGATTGAGACTGGAAATCATGTGCTTTCAATCTGAACTCTATATGATTGTGGTGGAAAAGTAGGTTTCCGCTGGTTATGTGACGATTTTGGCAAGAAATCGGCTCGACTGAAGTAGATCTCTTCTGGTTTCTTGAGAAAATCAAGTTTCAGCTGGAAATCTGGAGATTGAGGCTGGAAATCTTGTGCTTTCATTTGGACTCGACTGGATTGTGGTGGAAAAGTAGGTTTCCGCTGGTTATGTGACAATTTTGGCCGCAAATTGGCGCGTCTGAAGTGGAATTTGGCGGGTTTCTGGTGAAAATCAACAAATTTCATCTGGAAATCAACAGATTCCATCAGGAAATCTTGTGCTTTCAATCTGAACTCTACGTGATTGTGATAGAAAAGTAGGTTTCCGCTGGTTATGTGATGATTTTGGCAAGAAATCAGCTCGACTGAAATTGATCTCTCTGGTTTCTTGAGAAAATCTCTTCTGGTTTCTTGAGAAAATCAAGTTTCAGCCGGAAATCTGGAGATTGAGACAGGAAATCTTGTGCTTTCAATCTGAACTCTACGTGATTGTGGTAGAAAAGTAGGTTTCCGCTGGTTATGTGACGATTTTGGCAAGAAATCGGTTCGTCTGATGTGAGAATTGGACTGGTTTCTGGTGACAATCAACAAGTTTCATCTGGAAATCGACAGATTCCCTCAGGAAATCTTGTGCTTTCATTTGGAACTCTCCTGGATTGTGCTGGAAAAGTAGGTTTCCGCTGGTTATGTGTCGATTTTGGCAGCAAATCGGCGCATCTGAAGTGGCATTTGGCGGGTTTCTGGTGAAAATCAACAAATTTCATTTGGAAATCAACAGATTCCATCGGGAAATCTTGTGCTTTCAATCTCATCTCTACTGGATTGGGGTGGAAAAGTAGGTTTCCGCTGATTATGTGACGATTTTGGCAAGAAATCGGCTCGTCTGAAGTGGAACTCTGCTGGTTTCTTGTGAAAATCAAGTTTCAGCTGGAAATCTGGAGATTGAGACTGGAAATCTTGTGCTTTCAATCTGAACTCTACGTGATTGTGGTGGAAAAGTAGGTTTCTGCTGGTTATGTGACGATTTTGGCAAGAAATCGGCTCGTCTGAAGTGAAACTCTGCTGGTTCCTGGGAAAATCAAGTTTCAGCCGGAAATCTGGAGATTGAGACTGGATATCTTGTGCTTTCAATCTGATCTCTACTGGATTGGGGTGGATAAGTTGGTTTCCGCTGGTTATGTGATGATTTTGGCAAGAAATCGGTTCGTCTGATGTGTGATTGGACGGGTTTCTGGTGACAATCAACAAGTTTCATCTGGAAATCGACAGATTCCCTCAGGAAATCTTGTGCTTTCATTTGGAACTCTCCTGGATTGTGCTGGAAAAGTAGGTTTCCGCTGGTTATGTGTCGATTTTGGCAGCAAATCGGCGCATCTGAAGTGGCATTTGGCGGGTTTCTGGTGAAAATCAACAAATTTCATTTGGAAATCAACAGATTCCATCGGGAAATCTTGTGCTTTCAATCTCATCTCTACTGGATTGGGGTGGATAAGTAGGCTTCTGCTGATTAGGTGATGATTTTGGCAAGAAATCGGCTCGTCTGAAGTGGAACTCTGCTGGTTTCTGGTGAAAATCAAGTTTCAGCCGGAAATCTAGAGATTGAGACTGGAAATCTTGTGCTTTCAATCTGAACTCTACTGGATTGTGGTGGAAAAGTAGGTTTCCGCTGGTTATGTGAGATTTTGGCAAGAAATCGGCTCGTCTGAAGTGGAACTCTGCTGGTTTCTTGAAAATCAAGTTTCAGCTGGAAATCTAGAGATTGAGACTGGAAATCTTGTGCTTTCAATCTGAACTCTATATGATTGTGGTGGAAAAGTAGGTTTCCGCTGGTTATGTGACGATTTTGGCAAGAAATCGGCTCGACTGAAGTAGATCTCTTCTGGTTTCTTGAGAAAATCAAGTTTCAGCTGGAAATCTGGAGATTGAGGCTGGAAATCTTGTGCTTTCATTTGGAACTCGACTGGATTGTGGTGGAAAAGTAGGTTTCCGCTGGTTATGTGACAAATTTGGCAGCAAATTGGCGCGTCTGAAGTGGAATTTGGCTGGTTTCTGGTGAAAATCAACAAATTTCATCTGGAAATCAACAGATTCCATCAGGAAATCTTGTGCTTTCAATCTGAACTCTACGTGATTGTGATGGAAAAGTAGGTTTCCGCTGGTTATGTGATGATTTTGGCACAAAATCAGCTCGACTGAAATTGATCTCTTCTGGTTTCTTGAGAAAATCAAGTTTCAGCCGGAAATCTGGAGATTGAGACAGGAAATCTTGTGCTTTCAATCTGAACTCTACGTGATTGTGGTAGAAAAGTAGGTTTCCGCTGGTTATGTGACGATTTTGGCAAGAAATCGGCTCGTCTGATGTGTAATTGGACGGGTTTCTAGTGACAATCAACAAGTTTCATCTGGAAATCGACAGATTCCCTCGGGAAATCTTGTGCTTTCATTTGGAACTCTCCTGGATTGTGCTGGAAAAGTAGGTTTCCGCTGGTTATGTGTCGATTTTGGCAGCAAATGGGCGCATCTGAAGTGGCATTTGGCGGGTTTCTGGTGAAAATCAACAAATTTCATTTGGAAATCAACAGATTCCATCGGGAAATCTTGTGCTTTCAATCTCATCTCTACTGGATTGGGGTGGAAAAGTAGGTTTCCGCTGATTATGTGATGATTTTGGCAAGAAATCGGCTCGTCTGAAGTGGAACTCTGCTGGTTTCTTGTGAAAATCAAGTTTCAGCCGGAAATCTGGAGATTGAGACAGGAAATCTTGTGCTTTCAATCTGAACTCTACGTGATTGTGGTAGAAAAGTAGGTTTCTGCTGGTTATGTGACGATTTTGGCAAGAAATCGGCTCAACTGAAGTGGAACTCTGCTGGTTTCTTAGGGAAAATCAAGTTTCATCTGGAAATCTAGAGATTGAGACTGGAAATCTTGTGCTTTCAATCTGAACTCTCCTGGATTGTGGTGGAAAAGTAGGTTTCCGCTGGTTATGTGACGATTTTGGCACGAAATCAGCTCGACTGAAATTGATCTCTTCTGGTTTCTTGAGAAAATC
>JAWKAJ010000393.1:0-15531 GCA_033816785.1 Picus viridis
ATACCAACTGTCTGGAGCTTACATCTCCTTAAGGAGTTGAGTTTTAATTCATGAGCTGTGCAGTGAAGGTAACTTTATTTTTCTGCCTATTGCCAACAAAGTAAACACCATTTAAGTCACACATTTTAGTTAAATTAGTTGTTCTATTACTATCCCTACATGTGAAAAAAGACAAAAGAGTTAAAATATTTCAGAGAATCATACAATCATAGAATGGTCTGGGTTGGAAGGAAACTCCAAAGCTCATCTAGTCCAACCCCCTCTGCAGTCAGCAGGGACATCCTCAACTAGATCAGGTTGCTCAGAGCCCTATCAGGCCTCACTTTGACTGTCTCCAAGGATGGGGCCCCAGCCACCTCCCTGGGCAACTTGTTCCAGTGATCCACTGTCTTCGTGGTAAAGATCTTGTTCCTAAAATCCAATCTAAATCTTCTCTAGTTTGAAACCATTGCCCCTTGTCCTGTCACTGCAGGCCTTTGTAAATAGTCTCTCTCCATCCTTCTTTTAGGCCCCCTTCAGGTACTGGAAGGCTGTTATTAGGTCTCCCTGGAGCCTTCTCTTCTCCAGGCTGAACACTCCCAGCTCCCTCAGCCTGTCCTCATAGGAGAGGTGTTCCAATCCCCTGATCATTTTTGTGGCTCTCCTCCTCACCCACTTCATCAGGTCCATATCCTTCCTGTATTGAGGGCTCCAGACCTGGACATAATACTCCAGGGTGAGATCTCACCAGTGCAAAGTGGCAGAATCATCTCTCTCAATTTGCTTTGTTTGATGCAGCTCAAGAAGCCATTGGCTTTCCAAGCTGCAAATGCACACTGGCTTCTCATGTCCCACATGCACTCTTCAAGTAGTTAACTGTATGGTTCCAAAACTGAACTCTGTATTATGTGTAAAAGCAGCAAACAGCTTCCAAAAGAGGTGCAGCTTTATGGGTGAAAGCTGCTGAATCTGTTTGTAGTGAGTGCATGCAGATTTACTTATTTCAAGTGCACAGCACCCAGTTCTAAACCACTCCTTTTGGTTTCTGTCCTGCAGGGAACACAGTGAGTAACCTGATTTTCATTCTACCTCCAATCTATGGTGCGATTCAGACCTACAAAGAAGGCCTGGAAAAACGATATTTAGCTGCATATTTGTGTCTCACAGGTAGGTGTGAAAAACTTCATTTGCTTTTTCATCACAAAGAGAGCTCAGATGTGCAGTGAACGATCCCCAAATATTGATAAACCGAGGAGTGTAATCCAAATACTACTTGTGTGTGTGAAATGTACGCCTCAATCTGTTCTCCTTGTTAATGTTTACAGAAAAGGAGCGTTTGTTGGGAGGTTCTGAAGTTAGAATTCACTCAGTAGCTTTATGAGATTTTAAAGTGATCTCTTTCTGGTTTTAAGGCCTACTCAATGCATGTTAACTTACTGTGTCCTCTGATGATGTTTGACAGATATGTGTACTAATTCCAATCAATGTCAAACTATGTTAATGTTTTTGTGTGTCCTGAACTTGAATCACAACAACTCCATGCAACACTACAGGCTTGGGGCAGAGTGTCTGCTACGTTGCCTGGCAGAAAAGGACCTGGGGATGCTGCTTGACATCTGAATGTGAGCCAGCAGTGAGCTCAGGTGGCCAAGAAGCCCAACAGCATCCTGGCCTGAATCAGGAACAATGTGACCAGCAAGAGCAGGGAAGCCATTGTACTTTTGTACTGGGAACTGGTGAGGCCACACTTTGAACAGTGGATTAAGTTTTGGGCCCCTCACTGCAAGAACAGTGAAGGCTGGGACAAGATGACTCTTGAGGGTCCCTTCCAACCCAATGCAATCTGTGAATCTGAGTTGCTGGAGCATGTCCAGAGAAGGGCAGCAAAGCTGATGAAGGATCTGGAGAACAAGACTGATTAGAAGTGGCTGAGGGAACTGGGATTGCTTAGTTTGGAGAGGAGGAGGCTGAGGGGAGACCTCATTGTCCTCTGTAACTCTGAAAGGAAGTTCATAGTATCACAGTACATTAAAGGTTGGAAGGCACCTCAAGAGATCGAGTCCAACCCCCTGCCAAAGCAGGATCACTTAGGAGTAGTCTGCACAGGAAGGCATCCAGGTGGGTTTGGAAAGTCTCCAGAGAAGGAGACTCCACAACTCCTCTGGGCAGCCTGTTCCAGTGCTCTGCCACCCTCATCGTAAAGAAGTTTTTCCTCATGTTGAGGTGAATCATTTTATGTTCAAGCTTGAACCTGTTGTTCCTTGTCTTATTACTGTGTGCCACTGAAAAAATCTTGGCCCCCTCCACTTGACACCCACCCCTCAGATATTGACAGACATCGATCAGGTCCCCTCTGAGTCTTCTTCAGACTAAACAGTCCCAGGGCTCTCAGTCTGTATTCACAGGGGAGATTCTCATGTCTCCTAATCAGGCTAGGAGGTAATCTGCTATCAGGCAGCCCTGTGCAGAAGGACCTGGAAGTCCTGGTGGACAAAAAGTTCTGCCTGGGACAGCAATGTGCCCTGGTGGCCAAGAAAGCCAATGGGATCCTGGGGTGCGTTAAGAAGAGTGTGTCCAGCGGATCAAGGGTGGTTCTCGTCCCCCTCTACTCTGCCCTAGTGAGACCCCACCTGGAGTATTGCATCTAGCTCTGGGCTCCCCAGTTCAAGAGGGTCAGGGATCTACCCGAGAGAGTCCTGCAGAGGGCTGCAAGCATGATTAAGGGACTGGAACACTGCCTTATGAGGAAAGGCTGAGAGACCTTGGGCTGTTTAGTCTGGAGAAGAGAAGACTGAGAAAGGATCTAATAAATGTCTGTAAGTATCTGAGGGCTTGGGTGTCAAGAAGCAAGGGACAGCCCCTGCTCACTTGTGCCCTGTGACAGGGCAAAGGGCAATGGATGTAAACTACAGCAGAGGAAGTTCCACCTCAACATGAGGAAGTTCTTCTTTACTGTAAGGGTCACAGACCATTGGAACAGGCTCCTCAGAGGGGTTGTGCAGTCTCCTTCTCTGAACACTTTCAAGACCCATCTGGATGCATTCATGTGTGACCTGCTCTGGCAGAAGGGTTGGACTCAAAGATTTCCAGAGGTCCCTTCCAGCCCCTAACATCCTGTGATCCTGTGAAAAAGATGGTTCAGATTTGGTAGCATATTTCACAGAATCTCTGTTTGCTCTAGCTCCTTTCTCTGTGGAGGCTCTCTCCCAGTATCCTTAGTGCTAAGGCATTGGATTATTGCCGGTATTACTTGTAAGATCTTCATACTTATGTATTTAGACAAATATTGTCAAACACCACACATCCGTATGCTAAATGTATTCTTAATGATCATTGAAGTGTAACATGCTAGGTACAATTTAATGGATTTACAGTTGTCAGCTTTGCTGATAAGTGAAAAACAAGTGGAGAGCTGCAATGGGGAGTTGTCTGAACACTTTCCAGCTGAGGGAACTGGGGTTGTTTAGTCCGGAGAAAAGGAGGCTCGGGGGAGACCTTTTTGCTCTCCCCAACTACCTGAAAGGAGGTTGTAGAGAGGTGGGGGTCAGTCTGATCAACCAAGTGACAATTGACAGAGCAAGAAGAAATGGCCTCAAGTAATGCCAAGGGAAGCTTATGTTGGATATTAGGAAGAATTTCTTCACTGAGAGGGTTATCAGACATTGGAATGGCTTGCCCAGGGAGGTGGTGAAGTTCTCCTCTCTGAAGGTATATAAGAGTCACGTGGATGTTGTGCTTGGGGATAAGGTTTAATCCAGGACTTGTGTAATGTGGTGGGTTGAAGTTTCCCCTCAGCATTAACTTTGCCAGACCAACTGGCAATGGGCTGCCCAGGGAGGTGGGGAGTCACTATCGCTGGAGGTGTTTAAGAAGAGACTGGATGGGGTGCTTGGTGCCATGGTTTAGTTGATTAGATGGTGTTGGGTGATAGGTTGGTCTTGATGATCTCAAAGGTATTTTCCAACCTGGTCTATTCTGGTCTATTGTATTCTATTCCATTCCATTCCCAGAAGCAAATGAAGGCTGTATTTACAAGCAAAAACTGCACTCTACAATGGAATGCAATGAATATGTACAAAATACACAGTATTTGCAATATTATACAGATATTTACAAGTAGCAAACAATATGAACCCCCCCCATGTCAAGAAGACCAGAGGAGCCATTCTACTGCCCCCCAGCCCCCTGTCCCAAAAGAGAGAAGAGCAGAGAGAGAAGCAGTGGGTTAGACTTAAACAAGGCCAGCCAGAAGCACATTATCTCTCCTGAGCAAAGCAAAACAGCCAGAGATCAGAAGAGAAGACAAAAAGGAACGGAAAGAATTGTTACAGTACAGCTCCTCTTATCCCAGGCATTTATCCAATGAATTTGTTTAGAATAATCTTTTGTTTCGCTTTTTACACCCAGTAGTGATTTATTTTTATTTTTCTACTCTTCTGCTCAAAATCTGCAGCTAAATTTTTAAAGGCATAGCCTGAAACCACCACAACCCACTCCTTCTAAACAATTTCATTGGCTGCTAATACTCTCTGTCTAATCTAAAACAATATCTACAATAAAGAGTAAACAAAGTTCATAGTCCATTTTGGCTATCTCAGATATAGATGGTTCAGAAGTCAAAAAAAAACAGAAACAAGAAAACAGAAAACAGTTTGTTTCTCCGCAGACAAGGCGAAGAAAAGGAACAGGGAGTTTCAGGCGACTCAGGGCTCTCAAGGTTCTCAGGGTTCATGCACCGTTGATTCCTCATGGATTCTTCCTTTGGGTGCAATGTTGTATCTCTACAACACTCTGAATTTAAACTCACTCAGAGAGAGAGGGACGTAAGCTAGAGTTAGATGAGAAATCAGCAGCCCAGCTGAAGTGCGTGTACACCAACGCATGCAGTATGGGTAACAAACAAGAGGAATTGGAAGTCTTGGTTCACCAGGGAAACTATGATGTAGTTGCCATTACAAAAACGTGGTGGGATGATTCACATAATTGGAGTACTGCACTGGGTGGTTACAAGCTCTTTAGGTGAGACAGGAGAGGGGAGAAGAGGAGGAGGGGTGGCCCCCTGTATATTAGGGAATCTCTGATGCCTCAGAACTTGAGGTAGAGGATGAAGGATCGAGTGCCTGTGGTACAAAATCAGAGGGAGGGCAGGTCCTGTCTGACCAACCTGATCTCCTTCTGTGACTGCCTGGTGGATGTAGGGAAGGCTGTGGATGTAGTCTACGTGGACTTCAGCAAGGCCTTTGACACTGTCCCCCATAGCAAATTCCTGGCCAAGCTGTCAGCCTGTGGCTTGTACGTCAGCACTCTGTGTTGAGTTAGGAACTGGCTGGAGGGCTGAGCCCAGAGAGTAGTGGTGAATGGTGCCACATCCAGCTGGCAGGCAGTCACTAGTGGTGTCCCCCAGGGATCAGCAACCCTCCCATCCTGTTCAATATCTTTATTGAGGGGATTGAGTCCATCATCAGTAAATTTGCAGATGACATTAAGCCAGGGAGCAGGTGTTGATCAGTTAGAGGGCAGAAGGGTTCTCCAGAGGGATCTTGACTGGCTGGACAGACTGGCAGAGTCCAGCAGGATGGCATTCAACAAATCCAAGAGCCGGGTGTTGTGCTTTGGCCACAGCAACCCCATACAGAGCTATAGGCTGGGGTTGAGTGGCTGGAGAGCTGCCAAACAGAAAGGGACCTGGGGGTACTGCTTGACAGCTGGCTGAACATGAGCCAGCAGTATGCCCAGGTGGCCAAGAAGGCCAATGGCATCCTGGCCTGTATCAGGAATAGTGTAGCCAGCAGGAGCAGGGAGGTCATTGTGCCTCTGTACTCTGCATGGTTAGGCTACACCTTGAGTCCTGTGTTCAGTTTTGGGCCCCTCAGTTTAAGAAGGACATTGAGACTCTTGAACATGTCCAGAGAAGAGGAACAAGGATGGTGAGGGGTCTGGAGCAGAAGCCCTTGAGGAGAGGCTGAGGGAACTGGGGTTGTTTAGCCTGTAGAAAGGAAGCTCAGGGGAGACCCTATTGCTATCTACAACTACCTGAAGGGAGGTTGTAGCCAGGTGTGGGTTGGAGTC
Source organism: Picus viridis (assembly GCA_033816785.1). Classification (NCBI taxonomy): domain Eukaryota; kingdom Metazoa; phylum Chordata; class Aves; order Piciformes; family Picidae; genus Picus; species Picus viridis. The sequence continues at coordinate 6,049 of JAWKAJ010000393.1, forward strand.
TTCCCCTGGGCAAACTGAGATAGAACAAGAGGACACAGTCTCAAGCTGTGCCAGGGGAAGTAGGCTCAAGGTGAGGAGAAAGTTCTTCCCTGAAAGAGTGATTGGCTATTGAATGGGCTGCCCAGGGAGGTGGTGGAGTCACCATCCCTGGAGGTGTTCAAGAGGGGATTGGATGTTGCACTTGAAGCCAAGTCATGAGGTGTTGGGTGATAGGTTGGTTTTGATGATCTCTGAGGTCTTTTCCCAACCTTATTGATTCTAAGATTCTAACAAGTCAATTGTAACAAGTCAGTGGTTTTGTTGATCTTCAAAGTCTTTTCCAATCTAGGCAATTCTGTGGTTTTTGTCTCACTATAACCGTTTGTCAAAAGATATTCTTGAAGGTCAGGTTTCCCTTTAGAAAGAAAAGGAAAGAAGCAGAGTGTAAGTGTTTAAGCTGGTGGTCCCACAAAGCATCCTTCTCTCTAAATTGCAGAGATGGATTTGATGGGTGGACTTTTTGGTGGGTAGGGGAATTGGGTGGATGGTTGCACCAAGAGAGTGGTGTTCAAGGGCTTGATGTCCAAATGGAGATCAGGTACAAGCGGTGCTCCTCAGGGATCCATACTTCCTCAGTGTCAGAGACCATGGGATTGAGTGCACACTCTCTGAGTTTGCAGGCAACACCAAACTGAGTGGTGTGGTTGACATGCCTCAGGGATGGGATGCCCCTCCAGAGGGACTTGAATAAGTTTGGGAAGTGGGTCCATATGAAGTTCACCAAGGCTGCGTGCTAGGCTGTGCACTTGGATTGGGGCAGTCCCTGGTATCAATAAAGGCTGAGGGGTGAATGGATGGACAGTAGCTCTAGGGAGAAGGACTTGGGGGTACTAGTGGTTGAAAAGCTGCACCTGAGTTGGAATATGCACTTGCATCCTGGGCTGCATTCCCAGCAGCATGGGCAGCAGGTGGAGGGAGGTAATTCTGGCCCTCTGATCCACTCTGGTGAGACTCCACCTGCAGTGCTGCATCCAGCTCTGGAGTCCTCAGCACATGAAAGACATGGACCTGTTGGAACAGGTCCAGAGGAAGCCACCAGGATGATAGAAAGCTGGAGGACAGGCTGAGAATTGGGGTTGTTCAGCCTGGAGAAGAGAAGGCTCTATGGAGACCTTCTTGTGGCCTTTCAGTACTTGACAGTAAAGATGGGGGCAGTCTTTTTAACAGGGCCTGTTGTGACAGGAGAAGGGTTGATGGTTTTAAACTGAAAAAGGGAGATTTAGTTGAGATAGAAGGAAAAATATTTTTGCAATGCTGATGGTGCAACACTGTCCCAGGTTGCCCAGAGATGTGGTCAAGGCTCCATCCCAGGAAACGTCCCAGGTCAGGTTGGATTGTGCTCTCAGCAACCTGCTCTTATTAACCTGCTGACTGAAGGGGCTTTGCACTAGATGACCTTTGGAGGTCCCTTCCAACCCAAAACATTCTGTGATTCTATGAATCTTTGCATGTTGTAGAATCCAAGTATCCCATGCTGCTGTTCTTTCTTATCTAAACAGAGAAAAATTAAACCACAGTTGTAGACTGTCTTTACTGTGAGTGTCAGTAACACTTAATGATGGACAAAGTGTGCCACTGCTTGACTGAAATGTCACACTGTCACACCGAGCCTGCCCTGAGAGGGCATTTCTCATGCACTTCTTAATGTTTAAAGAAAAAAGTCTGTCTCTGATCACAATAAATCCCCTGGACCTCAGCCTTATTCTGGTCTTGGTGTTCATGTAGGGAAGCTTTGTCCATGTGAGTGACAGCTGTGCTGAGGGCAGTCCTGAGTTCCAGCTGGGCTCTGCTCAACTGTGCCTGGACTGCCTTTGACTCCTGTCTGAAGTGATAAATGCTTGCATGGCTTGATTTTTATCTCATGTGTTGGAACCTGAACATTAAAGGTCACTCCTACAAAGGTTTCTTTTTCTGTTTTGTCTCTGCTGGGCTGGTTTACAATAGTCAAAAGATGTAAAGGAATATGGAAGGCTGAAAAACAGGAACAGAATGGTTGGGAGTTACAAACCTTTTAACATTTCTACTGCAGAACAATAGCAGCAAATGAGAAGATAAACAGACTTTACCTGTAAGTGCCAGGAAGGATGGCATTCTTTCAGTGCATGTGGGCAAATGAGAAGAGTATTGAAGTGGAGGGAGAGTGAGTGTAACAGAAATTTCTTGTTAGCTGATATTTTCCTGAGCCCTTCAAATTTATTTAAAGATGTCATTTATTTATCAGTCTTACTTTCAGGCTTCTTGATTCAAAGGGTGAAGTTTTTGTAGCAGCATTGAGGCGTTGAACACCTGAGACATTAAGCAACCTCGATCTAACTAACGACTTATGACAGTGGATTGGAATTAGATGATCTTTAAGGGCCCTTCCCACCCAAACCATTCTGTGAATCTCTAAGTACCAGAGAGAATTGTTTCCCTGATAGTAATCTGATTTATTGACAGATTTCACTCTACTTAAGCTGTAATTAAATGAGTGTGGACTTGATCTGTAAAGGGATACTAAATTGAACACAGACTCCTGATTTCACTTCAGCCACCATACTTCTCCAGAAGATCATAGAGCAGAGCTTCATAGGAGTCATTTGTGTCCCCCTGGGGTGCATCTGGATTGGGCCCATGCCAGGCAGAAGTACAAGCTGTGTGCACAGTGGGTTAAGAGTAACCCTGAAGAAAAAGACTTGGGAGTGTAGCTGATGGGAAGGTAAACAGGAGCCAACAGTGCCCTCATGTAGTGCGGAAGGCAAATCATGTCCTGTGTTGTGTCAAGAGGAGTGTGGCCAGTAGGGCAAGGGAGAAGATTCTGCCCCTATCCTTATGATACCTCACCTCCAATACTGCACCCAGTTTTGGTGTCCCCAGCATAAGAAGGACACAGAGCTGTTAGAGTGTGTCCAGAAGAGGGGCAAAAGGGATGATCCAAGGGCTGGAACACCTCTGATATGTGGATAGGCTGAGAGAGCTGGGATTGTTCATACTGGGGAAGAGAAAACCCCAGGGAAGCCTTCTAGCTGCTTTCTAGTACCTGAAGGGATCCTAGAGGAAGGCTGGAGAGGGACTTACCATATGGAAAATTCACTTATGGAATGTTTGTTTTTTACCTGTTTTTTTTTTTTTTACCTGAGGGAGAGTAGGTTTCAAGTGATCTTGGGAAGAAGTTCTTCAGTACGAGTGTGGTGGGACTCTGGAATAGGCTGCCCAGGGAAGCTGTGGATGCCTTCTTCCTGGATATTCAAGGTCAGGGTGGATGAGGCCTTCAGCAGCTGCGTCCAGTTGAGAGGCATCCCTGCCCATGGCGGGAGAGTTGGAGTAGATGATCTCTGAGGTCACTTCCATCCTAAACCATTTTATGGTTCTAACACAACTATTTTGTCAGCTGGCTCTGACTACAAAATGTGTTTGCTGCAGGACAAAACCCCATCATGTTAGTCTCCATAGAGCAGCTAACCTGGCTTTACGTTTCCAGTCTAAGTGCTGTTCTGATCTCACAGTATTGCAACTCTGTGTATTCTGTGCTTAAGGCATAATTTATGTGTATCCCCTGTGGCTTGAGAGGTTTGTTGACGCAAAAGTGCTGAGTGCTGACTTGTATCTATAGGAGTGAGTTACAGTAGTGAGAGAGGAAATGGTGTTCCTTCAGAAGGTAAAAATTTCCAACCAAGGGTAGCTTTTAGTGAGATCATTGAATCACAGAACCTCTAAGGTTACTGAGTCCATTCATTCTCTAACTCTGCCAAGTCTGGTGCTAAACCATGTCCCTCAGCAGCACAGCTCTGCATCTTTTAAACACCTTAAGGGAGGGGGATTGAACCATGTCCCTAGGAGTCTGTTCCAGTATATGAAAACCATTCCACTGAAGTATTTTCTTCTAATACCCAACCTAAACCTCCCTGGCATGACTTGAGGTCATTTCCTCTTGTCCTATTACTTGTTACTTAGAGAAGAGTCCGAGCCTCACCTCACTACAACCTTCTTTCAAGTATTTGTATGTAGTCTACCCTCAGCCTCCTTTTTTTCATACTAAACCACCCCTGAAGAAGCAGCTCCAACTGTGATCATTGCACAGAAGCAAGAGGCTTCTTTCTTTATTTTTATTTTTTTTTATAAATCAGTTGTAGGTGTGGAATTAATGACCTGAAACATGAATATCTACAGCATTCTTGATTATTTGCAAAGCCTGCAAGGGAAAAATCAACCAGAAATAACTGCTTCCCTAATCCTGTGGGAGGAATGGGAGGAGTTCAGTAGCTGGTGTTGAGATTTATTAACTCAAATAATGGCTCTGGTGAGGCTGTGGCTCAAATACTGTGTTCAGTTTTGAGTCTCTCACCACAAGAAGGACATTGAAGTGCTGGAGCATGTCCCAAGATCACCTAAGCTGGTGAATGGCCTTGAACACAAGTCTTATAAGGAGTGGCTGAGGGAACTGGGGCTGTTTAGTATGGGGAAGAGGAGGCTGAGGGAGACCTCTTCGCCTCCTACAACTCTGTCAAAGGAGATTGGAGCAAGGTGGGAATCAGTCTCTTCTCCCATGCAACAGGTAGGGGAAAGAGCCTCAAGTTGTGCCAGGGGGTGTTCAGGTTGGGTATTAGAAAATTTCATCCCAGAAAGGGTTCTCGGACATTGGAACAGGCTGTCCATGGAGGTAACAAAGGATGTGTGGATGTGGTGCTGAGGTCATGGTTTAGTGGTAGTAGCTTGGCAGTAGTGGTGGGACTGTGAGCTCTAGACAAGCGGTTGGACTCCGTGATCCCAAAGGCCTCTTCCAACTTCAACACTTCTATGATTTTGATTTTGGTGGGTTGAAGTTCTCATCAACATTAACTCAGCCAGAACTAACTCAGTTGGAAGCCAATGAAGGCTGTATTTACAAGAAAAACTACACTTCTGATGGAATGCAATGAGCGTGTACAAAACTCCTAGCCAAGCCTGTCAGCCATAAGCCAGGACAGCAGCAGTCTGTGCTGGGTTAGGAACTGGCTGGAGGGCCAGGCAGAGAGTGGTGGTGAATGGTGCCACATCCAGCTGGCGGCCTGTCACTAGTGGTGTGCCCCAAGGATCAGTGCTGGGCCCCATGCTCTTCAACATCTTTATTGATGATCTGGATGAGGGCATTGAGTCCGTCATCAGTAAATTTGCAGATGACACCAAGCTGGGGGCAGGAGTTGATCTGCTGGAGGGTAGAGAGGCTTTGCAGAGGGACCTCAACAGGCTGGACAGATGGGCAGAATCCAAGGGCATGAGATTGAACACATCCAAGTGCCGGGTTCTGTACATTGGCCACAGCAAGCCCATGCAGTGCTACAGGCTGGGGTCAGAGTGGCTGGAGAGTGGCCAGGCAGAGAGGGACCTGGGGGTGCTGGTCGATGGTAGGCTGAACATGAGCCTGCAGTGTGCTCAGGCAGCCAAGAGGGCCAATGGCATCCTGGCCTGCATCAGGAACAGTGTGGCTAGCAGGAGCAGGGAGGTCATTCTGCCCCTGTACACTGCACTGGTTAGGCCACACCTTGAGTCCCGTGTCCAGTTCTGGGCCCCTCAGTTTAGGAAGGATGTTGACTTGCTGGAATGTGTCCAGAGAAGGGCAACAAAGCTGGTGAGGGGTTTGGAACACAAGCCCTATGAGGAGAGGCTGAGGGAGCTGGGGTTGCTTAGCCTGGAGAAGAGGAGACTGAGGGGTGACCTTCTTGCTCTCTACAACTACCTGAAGGGAGGTTGTAGACAGGCAGAGGTTGATCTCTTCTCCCAAGCAACCAGCACCAGAACAAGAGGACACAGTCTCAAGCTGTGCCAGGGGAGGTTTAGGCTGGCTGTTAGGAAGAAGTTCTACACAGAGAGAGTGATTGCCCATTGGAATGGGCTGCCCGTGGAGGTGGTGGAGTCACCATCATTGGAGGTGTTTAGGAGGAGACTTGATGGGGTGCTTGGTGCCATGGTTTAGTTGATTAGGTGGTATTGGATGATAGGTTGGACGTGATGATCTTGAAGGTCTCTTCCAACTTGGTCTGGTCCTATTCTATCTATTCTATTCTATTCTATTCTATTCTATTCTATTCTATTCTATTCTATTCTATTCTATTCTATTCTATTCTATTCTATTCTATTCTATTCTATGTATTTACAATATTATATAGGTGTTTACAGTTAGCAAATAACACGGAAACCCCCCTGGTCCCCAAATGAGACCAGGGCAGCTGTTCCACTGCCCCCCACAAACCTCCTCCCCTTTGTACCAGAGAGAGAAAAGAGAGGACCTGAGAGAAAAAGAGGTTAGCTTATCTTCACCAGGCCAGCTAGAAACATTGTTATCTCCCGAATGAAGCAGAACAGCCAAGAAGAGAAAAGAAAGGAATGGGAATTGAAGTAAAATGTGAAGAATTATTATGATACAGCTGCTTCTTACCCCAGACTTTCATCCAATGAATTTGTTTAGAATAATATTTTGTTTTCCTTTTTACACCCAATAGTGATTTATTTATATTTTTCTACTTTTCTGCTCAAAATCTGCAGCTAAGTTTTAAAGGCATAGCCCAAAACTGCCACAATGATGAATAATATAAACAAACCAACAAAAAAGAGGAACAAAACCCCCAAGCCTTCACAACCCATTTTGCTAATGTAAAATCAGCTGAAATTTCTTATGGGATGATTTTGCTCATATTTGAAAATGAGACTTGTGCATTGTTAAGAGTTTGTATCATGAAGATACTGAAATCATTCTGATAGCCAGGATAATGGATAGAACTGATTTAATGATGGTTCTAATGTGCCTTTTTCCCCCCTTTTTAATTCAGAATGAACACTAGTTGTAATTTATTCTGTGTACACAGAAAACTGGCTGCAAGGATTTCTCATTAAAGTCTCAATGAAGGTGAAAAACAGTTATTGCTTATTGTTTGGAAAGATTTTTCCAGAAGGAAAACTATTTAATCAATCCAATACCACCTAATCAACTAAACCATAGCACCAAGCACCCATCAAGTCTCTCTAAACACCTCAATGAAGGTGACTCCACCACCTCCACGAAGCCCATTCTGGGCAATCCCCTCTGTGTAGAATATTCACAACAGCCAGCTAAACAGCTTGAGACTATGTCATCTTGTTCTGGTGTGATTGCCTGGGAGAAGAGATCACCCATGCCTGCACAACCTCGCTCAGGTAATTGTAGAGCAAGAGGTCCCCCTCAGTCTCATAAACTCAGGCTAAGCAACCCCAGCTCCCTCAGCCTCTCATAGGGCTTGTTTCAAACCCACCAACTTTGCTGCCTTCTCTAGTCAACCTTCTAAACTGAGGGGCTTACAGGTGTGACCTACGTAATTACAGGGGGACCTTTTGCTCACGTTTGATGCAGCAGGATGCCATTGGCCTGAGCACACTGCAGGCTCATCCAGCCTACCATCGACCAGACCCCGGCCTCTGCCTGGCCACGCCTCGTGACCCCAGCCTCGGCCGCTCTTGGGGCCCGCATGGATGTGTTCAATCTCATGCCCTTGGATTCTGCCCATCTGTCCAGCCTGTTAAGTCACCTGCAAAGCCTTCTCCACCCTCCAGCAGATCAACTCCTGCCCCCCAGCATCTGCAAATTTTGATGACGGACTCAATGCCCTCATCCAGATCATCAATAAAAAAGATGTTGAAGAGCATGGGGCCCAGCACTGATCCCTTGGGGCACCACTGAGTGACAGGCCGCCAGCTGGGTGTGGCACCATTCACCACACCACTCTCTGGGCTCTAACCCAGCAGACTGCTGCTGTCCAAGTGACAGCTGACCAAGAGTTTGCACACGTTCATTGCAATCCATCGTAAAGTGTAGTTTTTCTTGTAAATACAGCCTTCATTGGCTTCAACCTCTGGCTGAGTGAATGTTAGATGAGAACTTCAACCCAAAAATAAATGTGTAAGTTGGGGCCTGGAGTCCAGCAGTCCCACCACTACTGCCAAACTACCACTAAATGTCAGCCCACATCCACATCCTTTAAGTACCTCCATGGACAGCCTGTTCCAATGTCCGAGAACCTCTTTCTTGGGATGAAATTTTTCCCTAATACCCAACCTGAACACCCCTGCGCACAACTTGAGGCTCTTTCCCTACCCAAGCTGCATGGGAGAAGAGACTGATTCCCCCACCTTGCTCCAATCTCCTTTGACAGAGTTGTAGAGAAGCGAAGAGGTCTCCCCTCAGCCTCCTCTTCCCCATACTAAACAGCCCCAGTTCCCCTCAGCCACTCCTTATAAGACTTGTGTTCAAGGCCATTCACCAGCTTAGGTGATCTTGGGACATGCTCCAGCACTTCAATGTCCTTCTGTGGTGAGAGACTCAAAACTGAACACAGTATTTGAGCTACAGCCTCACCAGAGCCATTATTTGAGTTAATAAATCTCAACAATCAGCTACTGAACTCCTCCCATTCCTCCCACAGGATTAGAAGCAGTTATTTCTGGTTGATTTTTCCTTGCAGGCTTTGCAAATAATCAAGAATGCTGTAGATATTCATGTTTCAGGTCATTAATTCCACACCTACAACTGATTTATAAAAAAAATAAAAATAAAGAAAGAAGCCCTCTTGCTTCTGTGCAATGATCACAGTTGGAGCTGCTTCTTCAGGTGGTTTAGTATGAAAAAGGAGGCTGAGGGTAGACTACATACAAATACTTGAAAGAAGGTTGTAGTGAGGTGAGGCTCGGACTCTTCTCCTAAGTAACAAGTAATAGGACAAGAGGAAATGACCTCAAGTCATGCCAGGGGAGGTTTAGGTTGGGTATTAGAAGAAAATACTTCAGTGGAATGGTTTTCATATACTGGAACAGACTCCCTAGGGACATGGTTCAATCCCCTCCCCCTTAAGGTGTTTAAAAGATGCAGAGCTGTGCTGCTGAGGGACATGGTTTAGCACCAGACTTGGCAGAGTTAGAGAATGAATGGACTCAGTAACCTTAGAGGTTCTGTGATTCAATGATCTCACTAAAAGCTACACCTTGGTTGGAAATTTTTACCTTCTGAAGGAACACCATTTCCTCTCTCACTACTGTAACTCACTCCTATAGATACAAGTCAGCACTCAGCACTTTTGCGTCAACAAACCTCTCAAGCCACAGGGGATACACATAAATTATGCCTTAAGCACAGAATACACAGAGTTGCAATACTGTGAGATCAGAACAGCACTTAGACTGGAAACGTAAAGCCAGGTTAGCTGCTCTATGGAGACTAACATGATGGGGTTTTGTCCTGCAGCAAACACATTTTGTAGTCAGAGCCAGCTGACAAAATAGTTGTGTTAGAACCATAAAATGGTTTAGGATGGAAGTGACCTCAGAGATCATCTACTCCAACTCTCCCGCCATGGGCAGGGATGCCTCTCAACTGGACGCAGCTGCTGAAGGCCTCATCCACCCTGACCTTGAATATCCAGGAAGAAGGCATCCACAGCTTCCCTGGGCAGCCTATTCCAG
>JAWKAJ010000394.1:0-2500 GCA_033816785.1 Picus viridis
AATCACCCTCTAAATCTCCCTCGCCACCCGGCCTTTTTTTTTTTTTTTTTTTTTTTTTTTTTTTCGTCAGTAAGGAGGCCTCAGAGCCGAGCTCCTCGCTGCTGCCTGCTCTCAGCCACGCGCTGGGGCATGTTTGGTTTGGAGCCGAGCTCCTCGCTGCTGCCTGCTCTCAGCCATGCGCTGGGGCATGTTTGGTTTGCCGCGGTTTCTACGGCAACCCCTCCCCCTGCTACGTCACTGCCCTCAGGCACGTAGGCAACCCGAGCCTGCCGCCCCTCCTCCCCTCTCCAGGAGGTCCCGAGCCACCAGCCCCTTACCTCCCGAAAAGCAAGGAAAGCAAAGGGGAAAGCAATCTCTCCGAGCCGAGCTCCTCGCTGCTGCCTGCTCTCAGCCACGCGCGCAGACTTGCAAACACCATACTGTTTATGAACTTGTCATCCAGTGTGTTTGTGTGTCAAAGCTACATCATTTGTTTTTTCACATTCAGTGAGTTTGTGTTGCAAATGTTGTTTGTACAGGAAAGATATATGCAATGTACTACAATTTATTCCATATTTATAAAGTAAAAAAAAACCCATAATGTAAATAACACACAAGCAGATAATTATTGATATTGTATGTTTAGAATATTTAGTAATTTATGCCATTTTTCATATCTATTAATGAATAAACATCAATAAAGTTGTCAGAAATCAATTACTATTCTTTAAAGCACTAAAAATACTCTCTTCTGGTTGCCTCAGTAATCAGCAGTCTGTGAATAAATTTCAGAATTTTTTTAACTGCGGGGTAGTGGAATAAATAATACCAACAGTTTCTAAAAAATCCAGTTGTTCTTAGAGTAGAGTAGAGTAGAGTAGAGTAGAGTAGAGTAGAGTAGAGTAGAGTGGAATGGAATGGAATGGAATGGAATGGAATGGAATGGAATGGAATGGAATGGAATGGAATGGAATGGAATGGAATGGAATGGAATTGATGAGGTTGGAAAAGACCTTGGAGATCATCAAGTCCAACTTATCACCCAACACCATCTAAACAACTAAGGCTGTACTAAGACTTCTGAGCCACCTGTTAATTATACCTGCTTTCCTGTTCCTTTCAGTATTCCTTCCTGCAACTAAGGGTATTGATGACAATATTACCTGTGACCATAACCCCTCAACCAGTTTTCACAGACCCTTGCTAAAATTACAGTATCACAATATCGCTAATGTTGGAAGAGACCTCAAAGATCATCCAGTCCAACCTGTCACCACAGACCCCATGACTAGACCATGGCACCAAGTGCCATGTCCAATCCCCTCTTGAACACCTCCAGAGATGGTGACTCCACCACCTCCCTGGGCAGCCCATTCCAATGGCGAATCACTCTCTCGGTGAAGAACTTTCTCCTCACTTCCAGCCTAAACTTCCCCTGGTGCAGCTTGAGACTGTGTCCCCTTGTTCTGGTGCTGGTTGCTAGGGAGAAGAGGCCAACCCCTTCCTGGCTACAACCACCCTTCAGGTAGTTGTAGAGAGCAATGAGGTTGCCCCTGAGCCTCCTCTTCTCCAGGCTAAACAACCCCAGCTCCCTCAGCCTCTCCTCATAGGGCTTGTGCTCAAGGCCTCTCCCCAGCCTTGTTGCCCTTCTCTGGACATGTTCAGGTGTCTCGATGTCCTTCTTAAACTGAGGGGCCAAAAAATATAAGGACATTGCTGCCCAGAGACAACACTCCTGCCCACTGCAGGCTTGAACTCATGACCTTCCCAGTAAGAGTCTTATGTGCTACCAACTGAGCCACATGGTTCCCCCCCCCATTACCTGTGCCCCGATCTGTCAACCAGTTTTCCCAAAGCCTAGAAGTTCTTTTTGATTACCTTTTGATCTCTGGTTTTGATCTCTCCCCACATGCATAACTATCAAGGTTTAGTAATCAGAAGACTACCAGACTAGGATGCCTTCTCGTAACATCTCTGACCCAGGCCCCAGGGAGGCAGCAGACTTCCCTGTGGGAAGGATCCAGCTGACATATGGGGCCTTCTGTTCCCTTCAGGAGGGAATCACCCTCCTCATAATAATTACCCTCCTCATTTTTTTTAAGATAACAAATCCTGATGCGGGGGATGGGCTGTTTTGCTTAGGCAACATCTCAGATGGTGTGTCTTCTGTGTTCTCAGTCACCTCACCCTCAACTTCCAATGACCCACAGTTATTTTGCAAGGGTATCTGGGAAGGTGAGGGGAGCCATGAGGGTTTTATTTTGCCTCTCCTAACAGAGACCTGTATCCATTTCCTGCTGCATCTTGGGTCACCTCCCTCTGCTAGAGGAATCTGCAGAGCCTGGTTCCTTAAATCCAACTCCCTTTCACATTCCCTTACAGTCCTAAGTCTAGCAACTTCATCCTTCAGTTCAGCCACTAGATTAAGCAGATAATTATGCTGCTCACACCTAATGCAGGTGTTATCTTCATTGCCCTCCATTTCAGGTGCCAGGCACCAGCACACTCTTCAGTCAGTTGC
>JAWKAJ010000394.1:7500-15530 GCA_033816785.1 Picus viridis
AAGAAGACCTCCACTCTGGAGTTCCGGAGGGCAGACTTCAGGCTACTCAAGGAACTAACTCAGAAGGTTCCTTGGGAAACAGCCCTTAAAAACAAAGGGGTTCAGGAGAGCTGGACCTACTTCAAGAAAGAACTCTTGAAGGCGCAGGAACAGGCTGTGCCAGTGTGCCGGAAGACGAGCCGCCGGGGCAGACGGCCAGCCTGGTTGGGTAATGAACTTCTAAAGGAACTAAGGGGAAAAAAGAGGGTGTATTGTCTTTGGAAAAAAGGGGAGGCAACCCATGGAATGTCTAGGGATGTTGCTAGGTCTTGTAGGAAGAAAATTAGGAGGCAAAAGCACATTTGGAGCTCAGACTGGCCTCTGCTGTGAAGGACAACAAAAAGTCCTTCTATAAATACATCAATAGCAAGAGGAAGGGCAAGGAGAAGCTCCACTCCTTGGTGGGCATGGAGGGGAATATTGTAACAAAGGATGAGGAAAAGGCAGAGGTGCTTAACACCTTCTTTACCTCAATTTTTACTAGCAGGACAGAACGGCTTCCAGACAGCTGGCCTGCAGAGCTGGCAGAAGGAGCCAGGGAGCAGCATAGTTTTCCCCTGTTCCAGGATGGGAGAGTTAGAGATCTTCTCAGCCGCTTGGCCCCCACAAGTCCATGGGACCGGATGGGATCCATCCTAGGGTGCTGAGGGAGCTGGCGGATGAGCTGTCCAGGCCGCTCTCCATCATTTTTCAGCAGTCCTGGCTCACTGGAGAGGTCCCAGAAGACTGGAAGCTGGCCAATGTGGTGCCCATCCATAAGAAGGGCCAGTTGGAAGAGCCGGGGAATTATAGGCCTGTCAGCCTGACCTCAGTGCCAGGCGAGATTATGGAACGGGTCATCTTGAGTGCGATCACACAGCACTTACAGGATGGCCAGGGGCTCAGGCCTAGCCAGCATGGATTTAGGAGGGGCAGGTCCTGCCTGACCAACCTGATCTCCTTCTATGATCAGGTGACCCGCCTGGTGGATGTGGGGAGGCCTGTGGATGTGGTCTACCTGGACCTCAGCAAGGCCTTTGACACAGTCCCCCACAGCAAACTCCTGGCCAAGCTGGCAGCCCATGGCTTGGACAGGAGCACACTGCGTTGGGTTAGGAACTGTCTGGAGGGCCGATCCCAGAGAGTGGTGGTGAATGGTGCCACATCCAGCTGGTGGCCAGACACTAGTGGTGTGCCCCAAGGCTCAGTGCTGGGCCCCATGCTTTTCAACATCTTTATTGATGATCTGGATGAGGGCATTGAGTCTATCATCAGTAAATTTGCAGATGACACCAAGCTGGGGGCAGGAGTTGATCTGCTGGAGGGCAGAGAGGCTTTGCAGAGAGACCTCGACAGGCTGGACAGATGGGCAGAGTCCAATGGCATGAGATTTAACACATCCAAGTGCCGGGTTCTGCACATTGGCCATAACAACCCCAGGCAGCGCTACAGGCTGGGGTCAGAGTGGCTGGAGAGCGGCCAGGCAGAGAGGGACCTGGGGGTGCTGGTTGATGGGAAGCTGAACATGAGCCTGCAGTGTGCCCAGGCAGCCAAGAGGGCCAACCGCATCCTGGCCTGCATTAGGAATAGTATGGCCAGCAGGAGCAGGGAGGTCATTGTGCCCCTGTACTCTGCTTTGGTTAGGCCACACCTTGAGTACTGTGTCCAGTTCTGGGCCCCTCAGTTTAAGAAGGGCATTGAGACACTTGAACGTGTCCAGAGAAAGGCAACAAGGCTGGTGAGAGGCCTTGAGCACAAGCCCTATGAGGAGAGGCTGAGGGAGCTGGGGCTGTTTAGCCTGGAGAAGAGGAGGCTCAGGGGCGACCTCATTGCTCTCTACAACTACCTGAAGGGTGGTTGTAGCCAGGAAGGGGTTGGCCTCTTCTCCCTAGCAACCAGCACCAGAACAAGGGGACACAGTCTCAAGCTGCACCAGGGGAAGTTTAGGCTGGAGGTGAGGAGAAAGTTCTTCACCGAGAGAGTGATTCGTCATTGGAATGGGCTGCCCGGGGAGGTGGTTGAGTCTCCGTCCCTGGAGGCGTTCAGGAGGGGACTGGATGTGGCACTTGGTGCCATGGTCTAGTTGTGAGGTTATGGTTACAGGTTGGACTCGATGATCTTCGAGGTCTCTTCCAACCTTGGTAATTCTATTCTATTCTATTCTATTCTATTCTATTCTATTCTATTCTATTCTATTCTATTCTATTCTATTCTATTCTATTCTATTCTATCTATTTATCAGAATGTTTAGGTATAGGCACTTAAACCAAATGATTCACAGAACTTAGAATCGAAACTGCTTGGGAAAGTGGCAAGGAGGGATTGGTCAGTGACTGGCAATCCTCCAACCGGAGCAATTTGCACGCTACCCCGACTGAAACACTATGAAGAAAGGCTTGGCTTACTCACAAGCTGAGAACTTTGTGAAGTCTTCCCTCAATAATGTTTATAGTCTGCAGACCATGGCACGGATATGCCGTAATAAGGACACAGGAAACGGTGCCGACCGCGTGGCTGTGCCGTGTGGCTGCTGCTGCTCCCAAGATACAGAGGTTCCCCGCTCGGGGAAGAGGGGCACTATGGCAGTTTAGCAACGCTGGTTCACACGGGTTACCAGGTTTTCTTCTGTGATGATGGATCATGCAGTGGTTGATCCCATGGGGTACTGTCCATGGCACTGCATGCAGCCGGGTGACGGTGGCAAAGTACCATGAAGCCTCTTGGAGCACTGACTTTAGTCCCGGACAAGGTGAACCACAACAACATGGGTGCGCACACAGATACAGGCTTAAACACGAATTGGGGGGGGCTCATCACCAAACAACCCCTATTTACCATTTGCCCCAGTGAATACTGGTCCAATGAGCATCTGTTGCTAACACAAAGGTTAACCAATGAACTGGCATCTACCAAATACGGTGTAAGCTTATGCTATAAACAGGGAAACAAACATAGCCTGGCCCTTGTGTACCACAGAGGTGAGACCATGCCCAGGTAGGCAGTTTACCTGGACTCAGTGGTGCCAGGATCCCCCTGCCACCTTCAGAAAGGAGGGGGAACAAAGGAGGGTTAACACACAGAGAAATATGTCCTAGAAATATTTAGGGCACAATCCTGGCCATAAGCATCATTCACTACACTGTGTTAGGTGTGAGCAGATCAGGGATCTGATGAACATGGTGGCCAAACTAAAAGAAGAGGTAGAAAGGTTAAGAAACTATAAGAGACTGCGAAAGGAAAATTGACTATTTCCATAATCTAACCTCTACAAAAGCAGAACAGGGGGTAACTCTTAGTGGAACAGGGAGTTTGACACCCTCTCAACAGCAAGCCTCTCAGCTTCTGTCTTGGTCTAGAGAGGGAAAGAGACTCAGTTCTTTTGAATATTCCTGTGTTGTGAAATTAGAGGCACAAACAAGGCCAAAATATCAACAGCTAGACTATTTATTACATAAATAAAGTGGATGGATCAGAAGGGGAGAGAGAGAAAATAGAGAGAGAGAGAGAGAAGAGAGAGAGAAGAGGAAAGGAATTATATTACCACACCCCTCATCCCCCCCAAGACAGTTTGAGTCTGTGGAGGAAAGGTGCTGCAGGAGACGTTGCGTCTGTAGAGAAAGGGTGCAGAGGCTTTGGCTGTAGAAGAGAAGTGGTTCTCTGGGCAGCTTCTTCAGCTCCATGAGTTGCAGCAGGCAGAACTTAGGGCATGGAGAGGGGGCTCTGCTTCTTCCAGGCTCTCTGATGATGTCTCTGTAATTTTTCCTCTCCTGGTATTCTCTCTGTTTTCCTTCTCAGCAACATTGTCCTTCTGCTGTGTTTTTCTTTTCCTGTGTTTTTGATTCTGTGTTTTTCTTCATCTGCGTTTTTGGTTCTCCATTTTTCTTCTGCTGAGCCAGAAGTTGCTCAAGTCTTTTATACAGTTTTTTTGGTCCTTAGCCATGTGTCCAAGTATTGTCCCTCAGGAAATCAGGGGCCAGGTGATGAATCCATTGTCTCACCATCCTCCCTTTCTGGGGTACTTGATGGGTGGAGATTATCTTGTCTTATGCATATTCCCAAAGGTGGCCTCGGTCCTTGATTTTATCTTTGTTGAGTCACATCAGGAGAGACAAGCTTTTAATCTCTCATGGCCTCCCTGTAGTAACCCATATGAGCAGGGCCAATGGGAACAGGTCTCTGCCCGACAGAAGAAATGCAAACAGAGCAAGTGTGCTACTTTGAGCAGCACGCTGCTTACAGTGCACTTACAGAATAGGTATGAGGCTCTGCAGGAGGAACAGGTCATCGGAAAGGATGAGGACTCAAGAAGGTCAGAAGCTGCACCAATGACAGGTTGCCTCAGGCCAGCTGTGACCATTTTAAGCTGTGCCTTTAAGAAAGGGACAGTTGCTGGAACACTCTGGCTGAATGTTTTGAAAAACAAAGATAAAGTCCAAACGAATTTCATTGGTAGATTAGTAGAATGCAACTTTAAGTTTTAGTTCAGTTTGAGTCTCAATCTCAGTTCAGTTCTGTCTGTTCCTGTTGGCCTGCCTGTTTCTATCTCTCTCTGAAGCAACAGCTGCTGGATGGAGTCGACCTTGAGTTAACAAAGCTAACCAGATAAGAAAACTAATTCTTGCATATGCTTTGAGCTAACAGAATTTTCTCCTTAATTACCTTTTTCTCTCTCTATAACCCTTTTTGGGAAAAAAGGGAGGTAGGGGGGAAAGGGGGGTACAGCCGGGGGGAGCCCTCCTGGCTGGAGGAGGGAAAAAGTCTTCTGTATTACGTCCATTGCTGTATATTTCTGTATATATTGTAAATACTGTATATTGTGTACATATCCATCTGCATTTTATTCCTGCTTGCAAATACAGCTTGTACATTTGCTTCTCTGACTGAGTTAGCCATGGTTTCGTTGTGTGTGTGGGGACAACTTTCTCTCACCACCACAACAGCCATCAAAACTAATCCAGAAAAGAAACCTCATAGGGTCATCATTACAGAAGACTCCCTACTGAAGGGAGCAGAGGGTCTGACATGCAGACCACTTCATAGAGAGGCCTGCTGCCTCCCTGGTGCCCAAGTAAGGGACACTGTAGGTAAAATTCCCACCCTCATGCATCCTTCAGACTACTACCCACTTCTGGTCTTTCAGGTGGGTAGCGATGATGCAACAATGAGAGGCTCACAATCAATAAAAAGAAACTTCAGAGCCTTAGGGCAACTGCTGAAAGGATCAGGAGCTCACGTTATCACGCTATCCCTCTAACATCAGCAATGGAGGAGGGAACACTGAGGAACAGCCAACAGGTCAATTCATGGCTCCAGGGCTGGTGCCATTGACAGGGCTTTGGGTTCTACAATCATGGCTTGGTTTACCAGGCACAAGAGCTGCAAACAACTCAGGGGATGCACTTGTCCCAGAGGGGGAAATGATTCTGGGGCAGGAATTGGCAGAGTTCATTGATAGGGCCTGTTGCAGTTTGGGCTGGGTGCCCTCTGCTACATGAGGTGCTTCCTGTGTCCAGAGGTCCAGCCCAGTGGGTGGACACAGGAAACTAGGTATTTTTACCATAATTCTCTGCACCACTATAAGATCCAGCGTGAGGTCTACCACCTCCTCTTTCTTCCTCGCCATCACCCGGTAACTGGGGAGATGTCTCGCAGCCTTGGGCCTAGCTAGGCCCAAGGCCACGTGGGGATGGGCAGTCTCAGATCTGGCCAGCTGAGACTAGCCTAGCAGTGGGGAGGGGGAAGAAGGAGCCCTGGGGGTCTTGGATGTACCCCCAGGTGGGCATGGGATGCTTCTGGGTTTGTTTTGGGATTTCTTTTGTCACTGCACTTCCGGCTCTCTGCAAACATTCAGTCCTTTATATTTAAACTTTCCATCACTTTTGCAATACGTTTGTCTGAGTTGTTATTTTTGCCCGTGGTGGGGAGGGGGGATGCTTCAACCCATCACAGGGCTTTAAACAGGATTTGAAGGGGGAAGGGATTAATAGTCTTCTGCTTGCCAGTGACAAACTGAGGGGCAGCTCACCAGAGGCAGAGGGATGGACAGCTAGTAAAGGCTCTCAACTTGCTGTCCTGAGGCAAGCCATGAATGATGCACCAAGACACTCTGTGGAAACCAAGGGGAATTGGCACAAGAAGATGACAGGGCCAGCCCAGCTGAAGTGCCTCTATGCAAATGCACCCAGCTTGGGCAACAAACAGGATGAATTAAGGGCGACTGTGCTGCTGGGATGCCATGACATGGTGGCTATTACTGAAACTTGTTGGGATGATTCCCATGACTGGAATGTAGGGACAGATGGGTATAAGCTCTTTAGGAAGCATAGGCAGGGAAGGAGAGGAGAAGGTGTTGCCCTCTATGCCAATAACCAGCTGGAATCAGTGGAGCTCCACCTGGGGAGGGATGATGAGTTGGCTGAGAGTGTATGGGTTAAAATTAAAGGAAAGACAGGGGAAGGAGATATTACTGTAGGGGTTCTCCTGCAGGCCACCCGACCAGCAGAACCAAGCAGATGAGAACCTCCATGGGCAAATAGAAGCGGCTTCCAGGTCACAAGCCCTAGTCCTCCTGGGTGATTTCAACCACCCTGACATCTGCTGGAGGGACAACACAGTAAGGCACCAGCAATCCAGGGTGTTCTTGGATTGCATAGCTTCCTCCTCCAAATGGTAGAGGAACCAACAAGAAAAGGTGCTATGCTGCACCTTGTTCCCATCAACAGGGAAGGGCTGGTAACCAATGTGAGGCTCAGAGACAGCCTTGGATGCAGTGACCATGAAGCAGTGGAATTTAATATCCTCAGGGCAATCAGGAGGACATATTCTAAGCTTACAACCCTAGACTTTAGGCGTGCAGACTTTGATCGCGTTAGGGATCTGCTAGCCAAAGTGTCATGGGACGAAGCCCTAGAGGGAAGAGGGACCCAGGACAGCTGGTCAACATTCAAGGACCACATCCTCTGTGTCCAGGAGCAATGTATACCAACAAAGAAAAGAGCAGGAAAGAATGCTAGGAGGCCTGCCTGTATAAGCAAGGAGATGATGGAAAGAAACTGTACAGAAAGTGGAGGGAAGGACAGCTGCAACAGGGGGTATATAAGGAAGCTGCCCGAGCAGCAGGAGGCCTGGTTAGGAAAGCTGAAGCAGAGTTTGAATTGAATCTAGCCAGGGAGGTTAAAGGGAACACTAAGAATTTCTATAGGTATGTTAATGGCAAGAAGAAGACTAGGGAAAGTGTGGGCCCCCTCAGAAAGGAAACTGGTGAAATGGTCACAAGTGATGTGGAAAAGGCTGAGGTTCTCAATGACTTCTTTACCTCAGTCTTCACTGCAAGGACCTCCAGCCACACTCCTGGTGTCATGGAAGACGATGCCAGGGACGGGGAGGAAGAACTGCCCATCATAAGTGAAGCTCAGGTTGGTGATCACCTGAAGAACCTGAAACTGTTCAAGTCCACGGGACCCGACAGGATACACCCACGGGTGCTGAGAGAACTGGCAGATGAGGTTGTGTTGCAGTTTGGGCTGGGTGCCCCCCTGCTTCCTGTGTCCAGAGGTCCAGCCCAGTGGGTGGACACAGGAAATTGGGTATTTCTACCATAATTCTCTGCACCACTATAAGATCCAGTGCGAGGTCTAAGCACCTCCTCTTTCTTCCTCGCCATCGCCCGGTAATGGGGGAGTTGTTGTCTCCCAGCCATGGGCCTGGCTAGGCCCAAGGCCACGGGGGATGGGCAGTCTCAGATCTGGCCAGCTGAGACTAGCCTAGCAGTGGGGAGGGGGGAAGAAGGAGCCCTGGGGGTCTTGGATGTACCCCCAGGTGGGGATGGGATTATCTTGGGACTGTTTTGGGATTTCTTTTGTCACTCTGCTTTTGGCTTTCTGTAAAGATTCACCGCTTTTCCTTAAACTTTCCATCACTTTTGCAATCTGTTTTGTTTTGAGTTGTTTTATTCTGCCCGTGATGGGGAGGGTTTGGAGGGGGGCTGCCTTAACCCATCACATTATTGGTAG
>JAWKAJ010000395.1:0-15498 GCA_033816785.1 Picus viridis
CAAGCAAAGTGTCAAATTTATTGTACAAAGTCTTTTCTTTATAAAGGTTAACACAACTGAAAAGCAGTTTATGACTGGTTATTAGATTCATCCAAGTGACAGCTACAAGCACAGGATTAGCTACTGAAAAAGCATCACGCTAACACCTATATCTTATCAAGGTTTAAGCAAGTGTTAAAGAAAGAGCAAAAGATCAGGGACTCTGTCACAGTGTGTGTGAATTCTTGCACTTCAGGTCATAATGACCAATTGTAATCAGCTATGTGTGTCCTTTCATCTGCACAGCTGCATTCTGTTTCCATGGTTTATGATCCATCAAGGCTAAAACATCTCCCTCTATCAGCCCAGCAATGCTTGGAGCTCTGCTCGCCAGGATTAACCCTTCAGGAACTCCAGCAAGAGTGGAGAGCTGTGAATGAAGGTGTGGAAATGTCAGGGTGAGAGCTGTGTGGAGAAGCAAGATGGGAGTGAACAGCCTGAAGGGAAAGAGTTGCAGGAGTGGGACAGTGTAGGACAACCTGCAATAGGCTGTCTCCAGCGCCGAGGCAGCCTTAACCTTTCCCAAGTCAATACTCTCCAGCGCTGCCAGTGCCACAATTCATCAGTTCATAGCAAGGGAACTCCAGCACACCAATCTGGTCACAGCACAGTGTCGATAGGATCAATAATTCATCCCTGAGCCATTCAGCTCTGACAAAGAGCTCCCAGAGCAGGAGCTGTCACAGTGACCATCAGCCAGGTGACTGCCTGCTCTTGGGCAGCTCTCAAAGCAAACACTCACGTCTGTTGCCTTAGGCCTTTGCAAAACTGCCCCACAGCAGAGCTCTTGTTTCGAGTCAGTGTCCTGTAAAGAGAGACCAACAGCCCTTCAAAAAGCCACAGGAGGTCAGTGTTGAAGGGGCTCCTTGTGCCACAGGCCCTGGGCACTCACGGCTGATCAGAGATGCTGCAGGCACAAACATCCTTCCTCTTGCCAGGGCATCTCTGTCCTCACAATTAGCTCCAAGTGGCTGCCTGAGGACAGGAACCCTCTTCATCATGACCCTCTGGATGGCCACATCCTGCTCAGGGACAGTGCTGGCCTGGGCCAAGGATAAGGGCATTGAAGGGACACTCCCTGGGGACAAGAGCCTTGGGTGAGCTGTGGCCAAGTCCCAGCCAGGGACAGGGCCAGAGCAAAAGTCTTGTTGGGGCCCGGGTCCCTGGGACCCACCATGCAGGGACAGCTCTGCAGAGTGGGACCCAGGTTGTCTGGAAGGGCTCAGTGGCCCCAGGCAGGGGCAGGGTGAGGGCCAGGGCAGAGGATATTCCCCTCTGGTCTCTGCTCTGGGGAGGCCATGGCTGCAGACTAGACCAGTTTGGGGCCTCCAGTGAAAGGGCAATGGGGTGGGCTGGAGCTGAGCACTGCAACCACCCCAGCACTTCCCCCAAATGAGCTCTCATCTCCCAGTGATCAGCACCCCCAGTGCTCCCCAGCAGTGCTTCCAGGCACTGAAGATCTGTGTCATGACTTCAAGGCACTGGGATGTCTTAAACCATACAGTAGAGGCCTGCAGAAGCTAGATAGGTCCAGGAGGTGGACTGGAAAGTGTAATCTTCTGTTATTTCATTCCCAGAAGCCCTGCATCTCTACAAAAACTCCCATTTCTGTTTGTTCTTCCCTTTTTGCCTCTTTCTCTGCTCCCAAGAGGATGCACAGAGCTTTAGCTCAGGTTTGGGGCAGAGGAGTGAGGCCTGGTTCAGCTTTGGCCATGCAGCCAATTGGGGCCTGGAGTGGCCTGGCTTGCCCTGGAGCTGGCAAGCAGAATTTCTAGCTGTGTCACTCAGGTATGGGGGCAGCAGACAGCCATGGTGGATGGGGGCTGTGTGAGGCCTGGGTGTTTGGCCTGGCTTGGAGGTAGGTGGTGTGAAGCTTTGGCTTAAGGAGGTTCTTGGAGAACCATGGCCGAGGTGGACGATGGATTTTGTGGATCTTCTCTGCTTTTGTACTGTTGTATGTAGTTGTGATTGACACTTCCACTGCCACTTCTCGTTCTTTCCACTCCAGTGTGGAGCATTGTCCTTTACTCCTCTGGGAAGGGCTGAAGAGCAGCTGTCTCACTGCTGAGTGTCCAAGACACTCAGTCACTCTGCTGTCCCTATTGCCCATGCCACCAATTGTCCTCCCATCTCCCAGTGCTCCCAAGAAGAGGGGTCAGTCTCCACCCCAGATTTACCCAGGGGGCTGGAGACGGCTCAGAGATGGCTCTTACTGACCCTGGGTTTGAGTTTGGTGTCATCTCTGGAGCAGTCCCAGAGGGAAAGACTGGGCTGGGAGGTGAGGGAGACTGGCAGGTGGCAGTGATGGGAAATGAGGGGCACTGGGAGATGGAGGGGGGCGGTCTGGGTTTGGGAGTCTTCATGTTGAAGCAGTGAGGGGTCACCACAGGCTGTCCATCTGTCAGCAGTGCTTTATCCACCCTCCCCTCTCCCAGTGCCCCCAGATGCCTGGGCTCTTTGATTTGCAGCTGCCCCATGCAGGAAGCTGGAGAGATGCTAAGGAAAGTGGATGGATCCGTGCCACAGGTGAGGGGGACTCTGTGCCAGGGCTGGGCTTGTTGCCAGGGCTGGTGCCACTGCCAAGCCTGCCTTTGCCCTGGGGGCTCTCAGGAGGAAAAAGGAGGAGTCCTGGGAGGGATAAATCTGCCCCTCACCTTCTCCAGCTTCACCCAGGACTCACCACACCGCAGAGGAAAATGAAGGTGGCAGTGGTCAGCGTGGCTCTGCTCTTCACCATCCTGCTGTGCACCCCAGCAGATGCCAAGGTAAGACCCCGGTGCCACGGGGAGGGGCTCAAGGCTGGGGGTGGGTCAAGGCTGCATGACATGTGGAATGGAATTGCAGTGGTGAGGAGGAAACCCCTTGACTTGGCCTCTCCCTTTCCCAACCAAGAGGCTCCTCCAGGCTCCCCTGTCCCTCCAGCCCCTGACAATGCAGCTCTCTCCCTCCCACAGCCCCATCTCTTCCCTCCACTTCTCGTGCCCAAGGCCTGAGTTCCTCAGTGAATGCCTGGAGCTGTTCCCTCCCTGGGGAGGTGCAACACAAAGGCTGGGAAGGCTCACACCGGTTTCTTATCTTGCTGACCTCACATCCCTCCCTTCTGCAACTCCCCATCCCATGCTTTTGCTCCCCTCAGACATCTCCTGCCTGGGATCTCCTCCATGTCCTATCTAATGCCCTCCCTTTGATCTCTCCTGGTGCCTGCCTTTCTATCTTGCCCCTCAGCCCTTTGCCTTTCATCCTCTCCATTGCAGTAGTCACCAAAACCCTCTTCCTGCCATAGCCATCTCCAAACACTTTCCCAGTCCCCTTGGTTTTGTCCTCCCCAGTCCTCTTTCTTCTGTCCCCTCCAGCCACCCCTCTTGAAGTCCCCATGTCCCCTCATCTTCAATTCTTTCCCCCTCACTTGCATCCCACACTGTCCTGTCCCTTCAACACCTCCAGCCCAGTCCATTTGGGTTCACTAATTCACCCCAGTGCTCTGCCTTTGGGACCCCTTCCTCCTCAACTTCATCCTCTTTGGAGGCCCTGAATTTCCCACACTGTTCTTGTCTCCATCCCCACCCCTGGTCCCTGCATGAAGAGGCATCCCTGGGGAACCTGAAGCAATGAGGCTAAGGGGAGCAGAAGGAATTTTCCCCTTCAGACCAGAGGGAAGCCATTGGCCTGCTGGGACTGAGGAGAGTTGTGCCCCACCCAGAGCCCCACTGAGGTTCCCTCCAGGTCACCTCTTTGCTCTCCCTCCCTAGGCACTGCTGGAAGACATTGAGGAAAATACTCAACTGGATGTAAGTAGGCAGGTGGACTTGGAGGGCATCCAGTCTGGGGAACTGGAGGGCATTCTGGTCCTCCCATCTCTTGCTGGGACTGGAGGTATCCCAGTGACCAGTGAGGTCTCGTGGTCTCTCCGCAGGTGAACGCAGCCAACCCTGGGCCATTGGAGAGTGTCGAGGTGGGTACCACGAGTTCTGCTGGCCCTAGACCCTCCCTTCCCGCGGCCACAACACTCCAGGGCATCCCAGTGTGCACCAGCACACCCCAGTGCAACTCCAGAGAATACCCCAGCACCCCACTGCTTTCCAAGGGAGGACCTCTCCCCCAGGGCCCCCTTTGCCTCCCCATCCATCCCAGCACACCCCAGGATGCCCCAGTAAACGACCGCACAGCCAGCTGGACCTCTTCCCAGGACCCTCACAGCCTTCTGTGTGGGTCCATCCAAGCTCATCTGTCCCAGAAGCAACTTCCCCAAGGACTCCATTGCTTCCCCCATCCTCCCAGCACACCCCAGTGCACCCAGACTTGTCCCTAACCTCCCTTTCTCCCCCAGCTGCCTGCGGTTGACGTCCTGCTGGAGCGTGTGCGCCAGAAGCGCCTGGCTGTAGCTGCTAAAGCTGCTGTCTAGGTGAGCAGCACCAGGGCATCCCCAGCCCCACAAAGAATCCTGGGCCCTGGAGCATCCCTGAGCCTTCTGGGGTGGGCAGACCTTAGGTGTGGGAGAGAGAAACAGAGGTCACTGTCCCTGATCCATGCCCCAGGGTACACAGCACAGAGCTGGCTCTGCGCCTCTGCTTGAACTCAGTGGAGCTCTACAGACCCAGAGGGTCACTGTGCAGGCCAAGCAGAGGCTTTGGTGCCACACATAACCCACAGGCACAGTGAGAGCTGGGCAGGACTCTGGGAGATTTAGAGGCATCCCAGGGTAATGGCATACTGGGCAAAGGGCTCTGGTGACATCTGGATCGCAGGAGAGCCAAATCCTGTCCAGGGCATATAGGAAGCTCCAATTCCTTTCTCCTTCCTCAGGTCTCTGCAAAGAGCCATGGGGGGAACAAGGTTCCTCTCACGTCCCAGCTCACACTGGGGGTCTCGCTCTTTCAGGACTGGAACTGCTGGTGACACCTCTGTCCTGTCCCCCTCCAGTGGTATGAGGAGATGATCATCCCTGGATGACCCCACCTGGTCCCCTGCAAGCCCTGGGCCACATCCCTCTCATGATCAATAAATCCCCTCAGCAAAGCTACACTCTGTGTGTCCAGGTCCATGTTGCCCCTCCTGTGCCACTGCCCCAACACCTGCACCCTCTGGCAGCACCACGGTGAGGAGCAGACTGGCCAAGGGGAGGGCTGGGAGCCTGGGTGCCTGGGGGCCTCTGTCCAGAGAAGGTTCCCCTGGAGCATCCTGCCATGAGGCTGGGAGATGCAGGCAGCAGCAGTGCCAGGCCTTGGGCACGTGGCGCTTGGGAGGGGTGAAACACTCTGGTGTTTTGAGTTGAGGGCAGGTGAGGAGCATTGAGAGCCAGCTGGGACCCCTGGGTCCTCTGCCCCACTCTGGCAGGGGTGGTGGTTCCCTGTCCCATGGGCTCAGCATTCCTGAGCTCACAGGAGATTTCCGAGCCCCATGCAGGGCCCAGGGGCCTTCCTGGGCCTCAGCCCACATTCTTCTCTGGAATACCCCATCACAGACCAGGAGGGCAGGCCATGGGCACCAGACACTGGCTGGATGTTTCTCTCTCCTCTGCCACTTGTGGTCCAGCTCTGAGGACTTTGCCTCCATTCTCTGGGCTGTGCTTTGGTCTCTCCAGGCATGCACTGAGCTACCAGCCACTGTCACAGTGGCAATGTTTCCCTCGCCCCGTGGCATGTGATGATCTCAAGGGTCTTTTCCAGCCTCCATGGCTCCACGATTGCATCATTTCATCGCTGCAGTGGGCTGACTTCAGGGGAATATTTCCCAAGGTGCAGAGGGAGACCTTTGCATCCCCAGGGCAGTGAAACGCGAGAGCAATGGTGGGCAGCAGCTTCCTATGGCTTATCCCTGGGCTATGGGGCAGGGACTGGAGCTGTCATCTGGGGAACCAATAGGAAAAGGGGAAACCAGAAGTGGGGCCTGTCAGTGCTTAAAGGGTGACCAGAATGCTGGGGACAGACTCTGAGCACGGCCCGCTGTGATGGGACAAGGGCTGATGGTTTAAACCATAAGGGGGAGATTCAGACTGGAAAGAAGAAATGTTTGACACTGAGGGTAGTGAGAGCTTGGCCCGGGTTGCCCAGGGAGGTGGGAGATGCCCAATCCTGAAACCTTTCTAGATGAGATTGGAGGGGCTTTGAGCAGCCTGCTCTAGCTGCAGAAGTCCCTGATCGTTGCAAGCAGGGTGGTCTCTGTGATCTTTAAAGCTGTCTTCCAGCCCAAATCATTGCATGATTCTGCGATCCTTTGGGATTCTTGAGGACAAGCATGGAGAGGTGTCCTGGCTTGAGCTGGAACAGAATCAGCTGTGTTCAGGGATCTGACTGCTCAGCTCAGTCTCTGCAAAGTGCCATCACCCTCTGAAGCTCAGGGCAGTTTTGCACAGACAGTAGCTGCCTCTAGCAGCGAGAATGCTCATGGTCAGAGTTACTGCCAAGGATTGGTGTGCAGGACAAGGCCAAGGAACTCAATCGTGTGTCCCACCTTGGGGGTTGTGGTGGAGTAGGAAGGTTCCCCCACACACACAAAAGAATCCACAGCTAACTCAGCCGCAGAAGCAGATGAAAGCTGTATTTTACAAGCAGATATGGAATGCAATGAATATGTACAAAAACATACAATATTTACAATATATACAGAAATATACAGCAATGTATGTAATACAGGAAACCTTTCCCCAACCCCCTGCGGCCAGCGGGGTTCGGCCTGTCCCTCCCTTCTCCCTCCCTACCTCCCCTTTTTCCCAAAAGGGTTAGAGAGAAAGAGAAAGGAAGGTAATTAAAAGGGGAAAACTTCGTTAAAGCTCAAAGCGAATGCAAAAGTTAGTTTTCTCTTATCTGGTTAGCAAGAATCGTTCCTGTGTAGCAAGCTGTTGCTTCAGAAAGAAAAGCAGGCCAGCTCACAGTACAGGGGGAAAGAAGAAGACTGACTGCCCCTCCCAGACTGAAAGACTAAGCTAGAACTTACAGCCGGGTTCTACCAATGAAATTGGATTAGCATATCTTGTTTTCATTTATATACCAAAATATTCAGCCAGAGTGTTCAGAAAGTGTCCTTCTCTTAAAGGCGCAGCCTAAACCGGTCACAATCCACCCCTGCTAAACAATTTCATTGGCTGTTCATACTGTCCATCCAATCTAAAACAATATCTACAGTTTGTAAGTAAAGTTCATAGTCCATTCCGGCTATCCTCAGGTGTAGATGATTCAGAAGTCCAAGAAACAAGAAAAATGGAAAACAGTTTGTTTCTTCGCAGATGAAGCAAAGAAAAGGGAAAACAGGGAAACAGGGAAACAGGGACTCTCAGTTGACTCAGGGCTCTCAGGGTTCTCAGCATTCGTGCACCGTGGATTCCTCAGGGATTCTTCCTTTGGGCGCAATGTAGCTGTACCACACTCTGAAATCAAACTCCTTCAGCCAAAGCTAAATTTCTTTGTGGAATACACTGAATTTCACCATTTTCTTGCATTACCCAATAAGTGTGACCCGGACCTTCAGCTGAAACCACCCCTCGGACAGGTTTAGCCTCTCCTGAAGGAGAAAACACCCAAACAGTTTTACCTAACAGATTCTTTTCTCTAACAACAGGAACTCTATCACCTTCTACTTTCTGTAGCAGATCTGAGTGTGCAGGTCCAGCTCGGTTCACTGAACCTCTACTATTTACCAGCCAGGTTGCTTGTGCTAAATGTTTTTCCCAGTTTTTCAAAGATCCACTCCCCATGGCTTTAAGAGTGGTCTTCAACAAACCGTTGTAGCGTTCAATCTTCCCTGCAGCTGGTGCATAGTAGGGAATGTGGAATATCCACTCGATGTCGTGCTCTTTGGCCCAACTCTTTACAAGATTGTTCTTGAAATGAGTTCCGTTGTCTGACTCAATCCTCTCTGGAGTTCAGTGTCTCCACAGGATTTGTCTCTCCAGACCAAGAATGGTGTTGCGCGCAGTTGCATGTGGTACTGGATAAGTTTCCAACCATCCAGTGTTTGCCTCTACCATAGTAAGCACATACTGCTTACCAGAACGAGAACGTGGTAGAGTGATGTAGTCAACTTGCCAAGCTTCACCATACTTTTACTTGGACCATCTGTCACCATACCATAAGGGCTTAAGTCGCTTTGCCTGCTTAATAGCAGCACAAATGTCACAGTCATGGATGACTTGTGTGATAGCATCCATGGAAGTGTCTATGGATCTGTCACGTGCCCACTGGTATGTTGCATCTCTGCCTTGATGTCCTGACGAATCGTGAGCCCACCGGGCTAAGAATATCTCACCTCGGTGTTTCCAGTCGAGATCAAGATCAGAGTCCATGTCCACTTGAGAAACTCTTGCAGCTAGATCTGCCTGATGGTTGTGTTGCTGTTCCTCAGTAGCTTTGCTCTTAGGGATGTGAGCATCAATGTGTCTCACCTTCACTGGAATTCTCTCGATTCGATCAGCAATGTCCTGCCATAGGTCAGCTGCCCAAATAGGCTTTCCTTTTCTCTGCCAGCCATTCTTTTTCCAGTTCTTTAGCCAACCCCACAGAGCATTGGCTACCATCCATGAGTCGGTGTAGAGATAAAGCTTTGGCCATCTCTCACGCTCAGCTACGTCGAGAGCTAGCTGGACAGCTTTTACCTCTGCGAACTGACTGGATTCTCCTTCTCCATCCTTTGCTTCTGCGACTCGGCGTGTTGGACTCCACACTGCAGACTTCCACCTTCGCTTGTTCCCGACAAGACGACAGGAACCGTCTGTGAACAAAGCATACTTCTTTTCATCATCAGAAAGGTCATTGTAAGGAGGAGCTTCCTCAGCACGAGTTACTCTCTCCTCTGAAGGTTTAGTACAGTTGGTACCTTCAGGCCAACTTGAGATCACCTCCACCAGACCAGGTCTTTCAAGATTTCCCATTCGAGCTCTCTGTGTTATCAGAGCCATCCACTTAGACCAGGTGGAATCTGTTGCATGATGTGGTGTGGAACCTTTGCCTTTGAACATCCAATTCAAAACTGGTAATCTGGGAGCTAAGAGAAGGTGTGATTCAGTTTCAATCACTTCTGAAGCTGCTTTTACTCCTTCATAGGCAGCTAGAATCTCTTTCTCTGTTGGAGTATAATTAGCCTCTGAACCTCTGTAACCTCGACTCCAGAAACCAAGAGGTCGTCCACCTGGAGCTCTTTGCCACAAGCACCAGGTTGGACCATTGTCACTTGCAGCCATATACAAAATGTTCTTAATGTCTGGACCATCTCGGACAGGTCCCAGACCCATTGCTTGAACTACCTCTTGCTTTATCTGGTCAAAGGCTGCTTGTTGTTCAGGTCCCCAGTGGAAATGGTTTCTCTTTCGAGTCACATCATACAGAGGCTTCACAATCTGACTGTATCCAGGAATGTGCAGTCTCCAAAATCCCACTATCCCCAAGAAACGTAGAGTTTCTTGCTTGTTCATGGGATTTGCCATGGTAGAGACTCTATTTACCACATCCACTGGAATGTGTCGGCGTCCATCCTGCCACCGCACTCCCAGAAACTGGATCTCTCTGGTAGGTCCTTTCACCTTGTCTCGCTTGATGGCGAAACCTGCATTCAGAAGAATGTCAATGACTTTGTTACCTTTCTCGAAGACTTCCTCAGCAGTTTTACCCCAGACGATGATGTCATCGATGAACTGGATGTGTTCTGGAGCACCACCTTCCTCCAGAGCATCGTGGATCACTGCATGACAGATGCTTGAGCTGTGGATCCAGCCCATTGGCAACCTGTTGAAAGTGTACTGGATTCCTCTCCAGGTGAAAGCAAACTGAGGCCTGCATTCCTCTGCTATGGGAATAGAGAAGAAGGCATTAGCAATGTCTATGGTAGCATACCATTTGGCCTCTTTGGATTCCAGCTCATATTGGAGTTCCATCATGTCTGGTACTGCTGCACTCATAGGTGGAGTTACTTCATTCAGGGCTCGGTAGTCGACTGTCAGACGCCAGTCTCCATTCTGCTTTCACACAGGCCACACTGGACTGGTGAAAGGTGAATGAGTTTTGCTGATGACTTTCTGACTCTCCAACTGACGAATCAGATTCTGAATGGGCAACAAAGAGTCACGGTTGGTTCTGTATTGTCTGTGATGCACAGTCTGAGAAGCAACCGGCAATTTAATGTCCTGAATCTTGTGTTGTCCCACAACTGCAGGTTCATCCGAAAGCTCAGGTCTAACAGACAGCTTCAGCTTTTGTCCATCAGTTTCTACAGATGCTACTCCAAAAGCCCATTTGTAACCTCTAGGGTCTTTGAAACGCCCTTCTCTCAGAAAATCAATTCCCAAAATGCAAGGTGCGTCAGGTCCGGTCACAACTGTATGCTTCCTCCACTGTTTACCAGTTAAACTTATATCAACCTCCACCTTAGTTAACTCTTGAGATCCACCAGTGACTCCCAGAATAGTTATAGCTTCTGATCCCTGATAATTTGATGGCATTATGGTGCACTAAGCCCCTGTGTCAACCAAGGCCCTGTACTTCTGAAATTGCGAAGTGCCAGGCCACTGGATGTACATATCCCAATAGATTCTGTTATCTCTGTTACCCCTCTCCTCCCCCTGGCGGGAGGCAGGGCACCCCTAGTTATGGGGAACATGCCCACATGTGCAATGAGCACAGTGTGCAGTGTTAGAACTGGAGCCACTGTTGGAGCTATTAGAGTTGCCCTGGGGAACTGTGGAAGTAACAGCTACCCTTCTGGTATTGCTACCTCGGGTTCTGCCACTTTGCAGTTCCCTCAGTCTCCTGAAAAGATTAGCAGTTGGTTGACCATCCCATCTGTTCATGTTCTCACCAAACTGATCACGCAGAGTTATCCAAATACTTGCACGTGATTACCTTGGTGGTCTGTTTTGGTTGGATCTGTTTTGGAATGACTTGTTTTGGAATGACCTGTTTTGGAATGACATCCTTGGAGGACGTCTATTCCTCACAGAGGAAACCTGTATCCATCTGGAGGAAGAATTGGAATTATCTCCTTGTGCCAATTGGGAGAATGTATTTTTAATTTCATCCTTCAGCTCTTTCATGCAATTCTTTATTTCACCAGACACAGTTTCAATGGCTGAAACCAAAGAAACACGTGTCATGCTATCCTCCAGTTGTCTCATTTGATCAGTGAATTGGCCAACCGTAGGAGAAGCTCCACCATAATTTCTTGCCACAATTCTGCTTGCCAGAATATTTGCATAATTAGGAGGAGCAAGTTTGATGAGCTTTTTAGCAAGACCAGTTCCTACAGGAATTTCATCAGGATTCAGAGTCTCATGGCCACCATAGAGTACCTCTCTAACAGCAAATTCTGTCAGACGCTTGATTCCCTCATCTATGGTAGTCCAGGGTTTAGGATTCCATGGAAGATCATCTCGGGAAGGATATCTCATGAGAGTTGCCATTAAAAGGCGTATCCACGGAGTAACCTTACCGAGAGTCCTGCCTAGATGTCTATCTATTCCATTATCCTTTGAGAGAGTTCCTAGTTGAGCTGCTGACTTGTCTCCAACTACCAGAGCTGGAGCACCTGTATCATAGCATCTACTAAGCCAAGCTAGAATTGGCTCCTTATCTGCTCTGATATAATCTTTACGCACATTCCTCAATTCCTCCCTTGGCGAAGAACACTCCTGTATATCATCTGACTCCTCCTCCTCTGCCTCCTCTTCCTGAAGTTCTTGTCCCAATAATCTTACTGTCACTCTCCTAAGAATCTGCTTAAGGTCAGGAGTACCACCTTTAGTTGTTCTGCTATCAGCAATTTGCCCTGCATCTCCATCCAGTGATGATCTCAATAACTCAGCTATATCTTTAAGACAAACCTTTTCCTCCATCTCAGCAGGGTCTCTTTGAGCAGAAGTTCCCTCACCAGGATCCTGCTGCTCTCCCCCATCAGCATCTGGGTCAGCTTTGCCCTTTCTTCTCCTCGTACTTAGAACAGCTACCTGCTTAACTGGAGCTGTGTTTGGATTTACAGCTGGCTTAATAGAAGCTGACAGGTTTTGAGACGAATCAGCTGCTGTGGAGGACACTTCCGGTCCTGCTGAAGAAGAAGGAGGAAATGGCTTTGCCTCATTAATGGCTGCCGAGGGCGTGGAAGCCATGTTAGGAGCTGCCGCTGGCTGATTTCCAGAGCCACCAACAGCACCGTTCAGAGCAGCCTTTCCGATTTTAGCTTTAACTGATACAGATTCTGCATTCTCCTCATCACTAGATACCTCTGGGGTAGAGCCAGAGCTGTGCCTTCTCCGTTTCGATCTACGCTTAATTACAAAGCACGCTTTAGCCACTTTTTTCTCCCGATACAGAGCATATAACAAGTACACAATCACCATCACCAGCAGCAGATTTAAACACATCAAATAAATCACCTTTGGATCCCAGCCATCACTTAAAACAACCCTTTTGCCAGCCGGGATCTTAAACTCCTTTATCTCTATGGGCAGAGTGGTGGAGGTCACATTCCCGTATCTGTTAAGCCAAAAGAATCCCAGGCACCGGTCGTAAAGAAGCTGAATCTTATACTTAAACCATAAATACAATTTATACATCAAGTATCTGCCTAAGTGATCGAAAAACAATCCCAGGAAGTACTTGTAGACCAGTACCGAACAAACTGAAAAGACCAAACGCTCTAAAATCCAAAACACTTTCATGTTTGCAACTCCGACTCGAGCAGGCAATAAATCAAGCAACCTTTTTGCCCGGCTTCTGGACAGCAATTATCCACAAGCCCCACGTTGGGTGCCAATTAAAAAATATGTGGTGGAGTAGGAAGGTTCCACGCACACACACAAAAGAATCCACAGCTAACTCAGCTGGAGAAGCAGATGAAAGCTATATTTACAAGCAGAAAATGGAATGCAATGAATATGTACAAAAATATACAATATTTACAATATATACAGAAATATACAGCAATGTATGTAATACAGGAGACCTTTCCCCAACCCCCCTGCGGCCAGGGGGGCTAGGCCTGTCCCTCCCTTCTCCCTCCCTACTTCCCCTTTTTTCCCAAAAGGGTTAGAGAGAAAGGGAAAGGAAGGTAATTAAAAGGGGAAAATTTGTAAAGCTCAAAAGCGTTACTTTTCTTATCTGGTTAGCAAGAAATTGTCCCTGTGTAGCAAGCTGTTGCTTCAGAGAGAAAAGCAGGCCAGCCCACAGTACAGGGGGAAGAAAAAGACTGAAAAACTAAGCTAGAACTTACAGCTGAAAAACTAAGCTAGAACTTACAGCTGGACTCTACCAATGAAATTGGCTTAGCATATCTTTGTTTTCATTTATAATCCCAAAACATTCAGCCAGAGTGTTCAGAAAGTGTCCTTTTCTTAAAGGCACAGCCTAAACCGGTCACAAGGGCAGAGGCTTTTCTGGGGGGAAGAGGAGGCCAAGGGCCTTGATCAGAGGATAGGTCTGGCTTGGAGGGGATCAGATGGAGATGTCTGAATGTTCCTTCCCACAACATTGCTGGGTTCAGTTACCTTTCCTTCCCTGATCACATCCCTTGAAACATCCCTTTGGAAATTCACTGGTGCTGAGCTGCAGCTGTGAGCAGCCCTGACCCACACAGCAGCCTCTCCAGAGCAGAAGGACCCTGCCCCACCCTGCCCTGCTCTGCACTGCCAGGGGTGGCTCCTGCCACCCACAGCTTCTCCCCACAGCCAGCCTCAGCTGTGGCTGTGCCAGCTTTAGGAGATGCCTCCCAGAGCTGCACCTGCACTGCCCTGCACCCACAGCCTCACCGTGTCAGTGACTGCAGTGACTTCTCCTCCAGTGAGCTCTCAGCATCTTCCCAGTCCTGGCCACTTTGAAGCTCTCTCTGCCTTCCTCATCTCCCTGAGATCCTCTGGCAGTGTCCTCAGCCCTGATGTGCTGTGCAGAGGAGCTGCTCCTGGCCAGAGCTGTCTCCCTGCAGCACTGCCTGTTTGCCAGCAGCTCCCTCCAGCCCAGGAGCCTGGCCCAGCTCAACACAACAGAACCAGCCCAAGGCATTTAAAGGAGCCCTCTAGTGGCTTTGGTGCTAAGACCATGAACCTCAGAAACTGAGAAGCTGATGAAACCTCTCCAGCAGTCCAAGTCTGATTCAAACTCTGAAGTTTCTTCTACTGTTAATGCGTCCCAGTGAAGCATACTGGGAAAGTGTCTCCAGAGTCTGGTTAGAGCAGAAGGAGACAGTGGATGCAAGGGGAAGCATCACTGGAGGCACTGAAGCATCTCCAGGCTCTGGTGAGAGCAGAGAACTGAGGCAGTGCTGACAGGTCAGGACAAGCAGCTCAAGGTGGCTCTGCTGCTGAGTAAACCTGGAGGGGTTTCACTGATCCAAGGGGCCAAGCCCTGACCCCCAGCCCCTGGCAAGGCAGATCCTGTCCCTCACCTGTGGCTCAGGGCTCTGCTGGGGGCAGTGGGAATTGAGGGTGAATAGTGACCAAGATAGGGAATTCTATGACACTTTGTGACCTCTAGAAGAAGAATCAAGGATGAAACCAACTCCAGAGCCTCCAAAGAAGTTTCTCCTGGCAGCATTTCTCCATCAGCCACATCTTGTACTGAGCAGATGGCTGCAGAGAGTGGTACTCCTGATCAGACCTTGTCAGGTTTTGCTGTGGGTTCCTGCTGAAAAGTAATGAACTGTACCTTTAAAAATATTTTTTATCAGATGCTTTGTGCAATAAAAACCTCTCCAATTAGCTGCAGAAATCTTAACAAGTGTTAGAGGATAAGTTGTGGCTAAGCAGTATTTTAATGAGGCCCATGGAGTATTTGGGGCTGATTACATGATCCTTAGGTACTGCCAGGAGACTCGGCCAAGGTACTGCCAAGAAGCCTCTCAAGAAGTCTAAGTCAGAAGAAAACTCCAAAGGACCTTGAAGCACTGATTGACCTCACTGAGGCTTGTTACTGACAAAGGCTCCCCAGGGACACGTTACAGCAGCTTGTTATAGGCCATGATTGCAGGGAGACAAAGGCAAAGTACAGGGGAGAAAAACTTGCCTTTAGTCTATGAAGTAGAAAGGCCAAGCCCTAACCACTGCCCTTGCAATAGAAGAACCTCAAAACCCCAAAGCAAAGTTTCTCCTCACAGGCTTTGGTGGCAGAGGCAACAGCCAGAGCTAAGGGGACAAAGATGTTGCCACAGCAGTGCTGAGTACAGGGGAGGACAACTCCTGTCTGTGTGGCCACACTCCTCCTGCCACAGCCAGCTGCAGTTGGCCTTCATTCTGTGCAGGGTTTGCTCCATCCCAGGGCATTGGGAATGGTTCCTCCCAGACCCTGTGGTGCCTTTCTGACTAGGCATGTGTGGTGGTTTGGCCCTGGCTGGGGGCTTAATGCCCACCAAAGCCACTCTATCACTGCCCTTCTTAGATGGACAGGGGAGAGGGGATAGATAGCAAAAGGCAGTGTAAGATAGAAGCAATTTAATGCTGAGGATAGGCACAAGCAATAGACCACACAGGGTGAAGCAGAGAGAGATATGAAT